>PVJL010012229.1:0-38320 GCA_004026885.1 Lyroderma lyra
TAGATGGTGAGGATCAGCTAGATGGTGGTGAGGATCAGCTAGATGGTGAGGATCAGCTAGATGGCGGCAAGGATCGGCGAGATCGCAGGGAACAAAGTTGCACCTATCATTGGTATCCAAAGGACTTCAAACTTGTTCAGTCATGCAAGCAAAGGACCGGGGAGTAGTTTGAGCAGGGAGAACCCACCGCAGTACTTTGGGGGGGGGTGGGGAGCACTGCTTTAGTTACATTATCTTTGACCCCCATGCTCAAAGGGGCTCCCAAAAATTGACCTCCATGGTGTCAATGTATAAATCCCTCAAATAACCAAGGTGATGCCTAACCTTTTGTAACCAGCACACAGGTTTTCATTCCATGGTTGGAGACAGAGCTTAAATATAGATCCGCTGAGAGTGGGCAGCTGGTGTCTTAGTCACACAGAAGTAGAGCTGGCTGGGCTCGAATCCTTACATAGGCGCTAGCGGGGAGGAGTGGGGTGCTTGAAAAGGCAGTAGAGAAGACACTGCAGAGAAAGAAAAGGAACACAAAGTGACCCTGGGACCACCCAGATATTAACAGATGTTTCTTCACCATTTGTCAACGATTGGCTGTTCCCTCATCCTACCCCCTACCCCCACTCTCATCTCACCCCCTTCCCTAAAGTCCCAAGTGGCTGGTTTGAGGGGATACTACTATTCTGAGTTGCAGATGGTTTGAGGATTATTAGGGTGGCCGCGGGAAAGAAGGGTGCAGAATGGTGTGGCTGGGAAAGTGGGAGAGAGAGAGAGAGAGAGAGCTGATGGAAGGTGGGATACGGCAAAAAAATAGCAAAGAGCTGGAAGGTGAGGGAGCTTTCTGCAGCACATTTAAAGCTATGGGGTCAAAGATGAGGATGAATGCCGGTGTGCCATCCAAAATGGCCCTAGAATTCGGCAGAGGACCACGGCTTTCCTGGTCGGCTGACGATCTGCTGTGCCGATTTGGGGGAGGGCTGCGCCCGTGAGAATCCACACACAACCCTGCTGCTGTGTGGTTGTGAACCACTGTATATAGCCATTTGATACTAGCCATGATCTTCCTTGGGGTTTCCTACAGTGAGCCCGTTGATCTGATTGCTGTCCCTGGTTACAGAAGGGCGGGAAAGCAGGAGAAAGGCAATCCCTTGTCAAGGGACACATGGCAAGCTACTGGCAATTGAGTGGAGCCGCTTAGCACACCAGCTCAGCCTGATTATCGGGACAGCTGAGGCATGTCATTCCCTCGGGCAGCCTAGTGGTGGGGGCATGGGGTCTGGAGGCAGGCTGCTAGGGTTTGAAGCCCAGCTCCCTGCTGCGTCCCAACTGGATGTGCTTGGGCAAGTTCCTTCACCCATTGTGCCTCAGTTTCCCCATTTGTAGGATGGAGGCAATACTGGTGCGTTCCTAGGAATATTATTGTGAGGTTAAATGAGATGAAGTTAGTTGTTACCTGCTGTTATTATTTAGTGTGAGAAGGTGAATAACATGGATGTGATGATCCTTTCAGTAGTCTTTTGTGTGACATTTTTATTTCTCACACTGCCTTCACGCCTGTTGTTTTTAACTCTCACAAAACCCTGTGAGATACATATGGAAGCATTAATATTCTACACCCTGAGATGTACACCCTGAGCCTCAAGGCCGTAGTCTATTAGTGTCAGAGCTCAGACTTGAACCCGGAGTGTTGTCATAAGCCAGAGGTTCTCCACTCCACTGGACCGTGGAACCACCTTCTCCGGAGATCCCGGCCGAAGCTCAGGTGGTCCCTGAAGCCTCCCTTTGTGGGACGCTGCCTCCTCCTGGCAGTTCCCAGCAAATTACATGAGGCTCCTCATAAAAAAATCAATGGAAGCTCTACAAGGTCATTTACTCTTGGCTGTTTTCTGGTGGTTGGGGGTGACTTTGTTCTGTCCTGTACCTGTGTCCTCACCTGGGCGCACACCTGGCCAGCGGAGGACAGCAGGGTGGGCTCAGCTTGGACCATCCGAATATAGACAAGGTAGAATCTTGGCCCGTGGGTTTTGTAAGAGCGGTCGGAAGGCCTGCACCGGGCCACTGCCCCTAGGCTGTCCAGCACCCTGAGACCAGGCAGCCCCTGGGAGAAGGCTCCTCCTCCTCACAGGACAGATGAGGACCACACCTCCTGCTCGCACCCTCCTACAGGGAAGGAGAGGTTCTCCCAGGCAGGCTCACCTTCCTCTCCAGCCCTGTTTTCTTCCATGCCACCCATGGCCCAGCAGATCCATCCGACTGACCGTCTTCGTTCCTCCAACGTCAGACTTCTCACGGCTCTCATGGTTTTACGCCCTGCCCAGAGTACGCCCCTTCTCCCCACGCCACCTTCTGGGTAGCTTCTACTCACTCCTCCTGTCTTAGCGCTAAGGTCACTTCTTCAGGGACTCTGCCGTTTTGCCCCAAGGTAATTGTCTCCTTGTCAGCCCTGCTCATAGCATCCTATACTTCCCCATCATACATGGATGCCAATAGTCATCATGCATAGGCACTATTTGGGCCATCGTTTGTGTCCCATCTGCCCCTTCACCCCCGGACTGTAAGTTGCATGGGGCCAGAGATTGTGTCTGCTTTATTGGCCTGGGGTCCCCACAGCCTGGTACATAACGATGCCTGGTAAATATTACATGAAAGTATTAAATATTAAATAATACTGCATGCAAGTGCTTTGGAGAGTGGAAAGTCGCTCTGCAAATGTGTTTTCATCCTAATTTTATTGCTATCCATGGGGTTGCCAAATAATAAGAGAACTGTCTACGGCAGCTGAGGCTTCGAGAAGAATCCAGCAACACAGGTCTTCCAGAGAAGTGTCAGCAACACGAGAGCTTGCCGTGTGGCTGTTTCTGCAGGAGGGATGTAGACAAGTGGGCCTGAGGAGGTAGCTTGTACCAGTCTTGGTAGACAACCTGAATTTAGCATCCTGAGATTGTCAGCGTGATGACCTGAAAGCCAGGAGGGAAGAAGAGAAAAAAAAAAGGAATGACCCCCCCGTGGCCTGCAGTCTCTCTGGGTTTATTTTTGCTTGAGCTCGTCTGCTGTTGATGACATCCTGCCTTCGGTGTGTGCTCAAGAGAGCGGATAGTTCCCAGGATTCTACTGGAAAAAACCCTTCTCTGATCCCAGTTTCTTTAAGTTCTGCTGGGCTCTTCCCCATTTTCTTACTAAATTGACTATTTCTACACCTCTGCCCAGCTCCCCCTGACCTCGCCATCACCCACACCTTTGCCACAATTCCTGGGTCCTGTCCTGCCCAGCCTGGTTATCTGTCCACCCATGCAACTCTCCTAAGTCTTCTGCTCTCGTCTTAGAGAGCCCACTGTGCTTCCACGAGGGGAATGCATCTTTATAAGCCTCTTCCCCCAAGCTCTTCTTCCAAGTACTTTCCACTAGCCCCATTCCCGCCCCTGTCTCTTCATTTGTTCATCAACTATTTATTGAGCACCTACTGCATGCCAAAAACTGTACCAAGCTGTGGGTATAGCGTGAGCCAGCTCCTGTGCTTTTCTCTTGGTATTCCCAATTGAGGGGGAAGGACCCACAGAGTGGTGCCGTCCCATGAGATTACTGCCACAGCGTGTGTGCATTGTGCTCCAGGAGTTTGGAGAAGAGGTCACTCTAAAGATAGCAGGGTGACATTTGGGCACAGCACGAGTAGGGTTGCTCCAGGATCCCAAAGAGGACAGTACCACCTGCAGACAGCTTGCGTGTGCTGGGAGCATGGTGAATCAGAGGCAGTCGCCCCAATCTGGGAGGCTGTGGTATGGGGTGCAGTTTATGGGGGTGCTTGGACATGAAGCGGGAAGACAGATGCGGGTCTGATGTGGGGGCTGTGTGCGGAGCTTGGGCTTTAACCTCTGGGCGGCAGAGAGAGCGATTAAAGGATGTTTTTAAGAATGAAGTGATCAGATGTGTTTCAGATGTACCGGAGGCAGAAAGGAGGGTGGTTTGGAGGGGATGCAGGAAGGTGGCAGAGAGGGCATTTGGGGGCTGTTGGGACTTCATTCATTCATTCTAAATTTGCTTACTGAGGGGCGCCACAGGGGCTGCAGTGCTCTCCACCACAGGGAAGCAGACCGAGTGGTTCTCTGCCCGGCGGCTGCAATGGGACAAAGGCTGGATGTAGCAGGAGGCCAACTGTGGACACGTAGGGATATCCGGGGCCTAAACTCAGACGGGGGAGGGGGAGGAAAGGGGGACAGACAGCAGTATTCCCGGGACCGTCTTACCTTCCTCTGTCCTGTTCACTCTGGTCACAGCCCTCCCTGTACTTTCCCTGGGACCCTCGGAGCGAGGCCTTGGGCGGGAGTGAAGGAGAAGGTACAAGTCCAGCCTGAGAAAACGTCCCAGAACAGGCCCAGGGCAGGTTACGGTCACCCCAAATTTCCCAGGCCCTGTTTCCAGTCACCTTTTCTGACAATTCCAAAGACATCTGAGCAAACCTTTGACGCCCGGGCGAGCGTAGCATCGAACAGAGCTGGCGCTCCACGCCTTTCTGCGTCTGTATCCAAGACAGAGCAAACCGAGCCACGGGGCCCGAAGAGACCCCTGTCAAAGTCCGCGTCGTGTTTTGCTTTTGGTTTTATTTCAAAGAAATACTTGCCTTATAAAACCAAATGAAAGGATTGAGGTGGGGGAGGGGGGAGGGGGTTTAAGCTGTGGGTCCCAGACCCCCCACCTCAGTTCTGGTTGATCAGAACTCCTGCCCGAAGGAACACTTGGCCCCATCCCAGTGAGTCCCCCATCCCAGTGAGTCCCCCGTCGTCTTTCCGAGGCTGCGCCTCTGAAGTTGTCTCCAGACGCTGTATCTGCCCACACGTGGGGTCCCCATTTGCAACTCAGGTGGTAGAAACAAGATACAGAACTGAAAACAATTTACATGGCTGCCTGAGAAAAGAAAATGATTTTCTCATTGGCAACATAAAGCCTTCCTCTAAAAGCAACCTTCTTTAAGAAAAACAAACAATAAATGAAAGTAAAAGCAACCTTCTTCCTACCAAGAAGGTTCTCACAGGAAGGGTTCAGTCCCCCTCCACCACCCTCAGTGAGTTTACTTCAACCCGGAGGTGTTTCTCACCATCCAGCTTTTATCTCTTCCCCCTTCCCAAGGTCCTAAAGGGCATCTCTGTCCGTGATGCACAGCCAGGCCACCGCCTTACCTGCTCCTTTGAGCCCCAGTTTGCCCTGGCCCCGTGGCACCGATAGATATGAGGACGATCTCTATCAGGTAGCCTTCCTCCCAAAGGGGGCTTGGAGGCTGGGTCTACAGTAAGTCTGGGAGCTGCTGAGACTTTTCCCAGGCCAGACCCATTGACGTCCTTCTAGTTTGGGTCACATGAGAACTCTAGGTCATCACAAGGAGACAGAGCTTGGTTTGGGCTGGTTTTCCAGCACTCATTAAACCCTGAGATTCATTTAGCTGGCGTGTGTGGAGACAGGAATGCTGTGGTGCATAACTGTCCAGCCCAGGCACCCTTTGTGCGCTGGCTGGGGTGCCGGGCCTGACCCGGGCTTCCTGCGAGCTACACGGTGCAGGTAAAGCCGAGTTCCTGGCCCGGGACTCCCCGTGCCTCAGAGAACTGTGGAATTCTTGGCTGCGATGACACTTGTCAAGCTACTGCACTGTATTGTGTTGGCCATGCTGCCGCTGCTGCTCTTGTCAAGGTTCCAACATTTTCCGCAGTGAGGACTTTATTGATGTGTGTGGCTAAGGCTCCTGAGCATTGAGGATGGTCTGTGTGTACCAAGTGCTGACACCAGCCGAGCAACTCAGAAAGGAGGCAGGCAGTCACCTCTGGGAATGAAGGTCACCTCTCCCTTTCTCTCTTCATTCCTCTTCCCTGACTCCCTTCTTTCTATCTCCCCCCAGTTCCTCCTCTTCAACCCTGCTCCCCC
This sequence comes from Lyroderma lyra, assembly GCA_004026885.1. NCBI lineage: Eukaryota > Metazoa > Chordata > Mammalia > Chiroptera > Megadermatidae > Lyroderma > Lyroderma lyra. The sequence continues at coordinate 5,902 of PVJL010012229.1, forward strand.
AACTTGGGCCCAGATCTTGCCTTGTATCCTCAGAACGCTAAGTGTTTGGTTCCTCACTGATGCATCAGCACAAGGGGTCCACATCCCTGTGATTCATTTACTGTCTTGGTTGCACCTGATCAGACAGGTAGGTGTTTCTCGCTCGTGGCCCGATGGGGTCCAGCTCTCCTTAGACTAAGTGAGATTGGAGCTTTCCTTATGCAGCGAACACAGGCTCGGCGCCTGAGAGGCTGGGCGCTGCACTAGGCACGAGCCCTGCACGTCCTCAGTGGTGACAGGGACCGATTCACAGTCCCCCCCCCCATCCCCCTCCCCCAGAGGCAGCCTGGCTCCCGGCTCTGCTCTTGGTGAAGGGACAGGATTCCAGTTGGGAAGGCTGGCAGCTGCTGGCACACAGTCCATGTGTGACTCTTTTCCGCCTGATACAGAATTATTAATCATTTGAGGAGGAAGAGCTGCTCCTTCGCAGCTAGTCAGTCTTTGCCAACTGGGTCAGGATCCCCTCGCTCACGTGATAGAGGGAGGCTGGGTGACCCACAAGGTCATCCTGAGGCCCAAGAAACCCAGAAAGGGCCTGTTCCAAAAAAACGGCAGCCTGGGCACTCCACGAAGCCTGGCCCCTGAGTCTCCGAGGGGCCGCGGAAGAGTCGTTTCCCTCTGCTTGGCCTCAGCTTCCTCGTCTGGCAGTGGAGGGAGTGTCGGTCCCTACCACAGTTAATATGAACTGACCTGGCACTGATCTGATGCCTGAAGGCCTGGATGGTCATCATTCTCCATGTGGACTCAAAACCAGCTAAGAATGCCCGCTGCCGGGATCCATCGTCACCCCATAGGTCCTGGTTGTTTGCATCGTTTATCGAAGAACCCCAGGGCGGGGAGGGGTGGGCTGGTCAGTCCATTGCCCACCTCCCTGGTTCCTCTTCCTCTCTTGCTTTCCTTTCCAACCTTCCTGCACTCTCCTCCCAGGCAGTGGAGCCGTCTGTCTTCTCCAGGGAGCTCATAATCTGAAGGCTGATCCTTCTTCCCTCTTCCACGTCCAGTGGGGTTTGGTGGTCTCCCACGGGACCCTGACTGACCATCAGGACCTGAGAGGCTTATTTGTGTATGGCATCCGTCACAGGCTTCCCGGAGTCATTGTTCCTAAGAGCCCCCAGCAGCACAGGCAGCCTCTGCCAGGGCCCACCTTCCTACCATGGGATCTCTGTAGCCCGTGGTTCTGACTCACGGGGTCTAATGACCTTGCGGTGAAGAAGGCACCCCAAAGGGGACACACGCGGCCGAGTTCAGTAAGTTACGGCAGAGAGATGGCCTCACCGACGCGGGCATGCTTGGTGTCTTAGTCGTTCGGGCTGCTGTCAAACAGTGCCGTCGACGGGGTGGCGTCTAAATCACAGAAATTGATTTCTTACAGTTCTGGAAGTTGGGGAGTTCAGGATGAGAGTGTGGGCCCGGCCAGGTTCCGGCGAGAGACCTCTTCTGGTTTGCTGGTGGCTGACTTCTCGTCGTACCCTCACATGCAGAAGGGGGCGAGGAGAGCTCCCGGGGTCCCTATTACCAGGGCACTAATCCCAGTCAGGGGGCTCCCTCCTCATTACCTGGTGAAATAGGGATCATTTAGCCTAAAGCTCCCCCAGTCCTACCCCCACCAAGAGAAAAAGAGGACGCGAACTCTCTTCGCGGGTACTGGCCGGTGGAGCCAGTACTCACCTCTCTCCGTGCAGAGGCCGCTCACTGTCCGAGAGGCCTGAAGGTCCGAGCCTGGGCGACGAGAACTGGGGACGCGCCAGTCCCCTCGAAGCCCAGCCGCCGTTACCATGGGAGTTGTTCGTTCGGTGCAGTTAGGTGTGTCATGACTTATGTCCAGTCTGTGCTTTCTACTTTTGAAAGGAAGTGTGTTTGTGCCGCCAGGCTCTGCGAGTAAGTGGGGGCGCTGGGGTTACTCCTGCTCCACGGGTTTGGAGCACCTTGCCCGAGGGCTCACAGGCAATGGCGGGACCAGAGCCCAGGCCTCCCGGCCCCCAGGCCTCCCGGCTCCCAGCCCGTGGCTTCTGTCCTCAGCCGTGACAGCCCGGGGGGTCTGGGGATGGTTGCCACCTGAGCTGTTGAAATATCACTTCTGTCATTTGTGAACAGGGAGATGCCAGGAGAGAGACATTTTTTTCCAGCCCCATGAATGAGTTCTTTATGCCTCTGAGCACAACCCCTGTAAATGATTATGGGACGAATAGGAGGTAGCCGTGCGCACACACTCGCTGGATAATGGGCCAGGTGACTGGGTGAGGAGCAGGATGGTGACAGGAAGTCAAGGACTCTGTGAAACTTCAAGGGACGGAATGCACCCTGAGAATCAGACAAGACCTGCGCCGTTCTCACATCTGGTTGGCATCTGTCAACGGGAGGAGAGAAGCAAGTACAGTGTATGACAGATGGGAATGTGTGAGCCACGGTCTGGCGCGTGGTGCTTCTCAGCTCGCTCTGCCCAAAGCCTGATACTTATTACTGAGTAGGTTGGGAATTAGGCACTGGGGCTGTCGTGTGCCGATGGTGGCGTCCCTGTCCTCACTGGGGTCCCTTTCAGTCAAGTGATTAAAACTGCAACAGAAAGGGAGAAAAGTGACAAGGGGACAGCCTTGTCATTATCTCGTGGGGAGAGAAAGGAGTATCAAGGGAGGCTTCCTGGATGAAGAGGCATTTAAACTCAGACCTAACACCTGAGTCAGAATCAGAGAGGGAACAACATGCCCAGAGGCCCAGAGGCTCGGGAGAACACGACACTTTCGATGACTGAAAGACACTTTGTGTGGGCGGTGGGGGTCGTCATGGCAACCATGGGACCCAAAGTGGGAGGGGCTTCGAAGGCCCGTCAGTTCCCAAGATGAATGAAAGGAGCTTCTCCGAGGAACTGGCAAAACTAGAAAACGGAAAGCAGGCACTCCTGTGTGAGAGGGATGGGGTGGTCGGGGGAGGACCTCGTAACAGGAAGCCCTGTGGGAGATGACAGTTATCGGAACCAAGGTGGATTAGGACCCGGGCTCTGCCCTTTCCACGTGTGATCTTGAAGAACACTCTAACTCTGCAAAGTGGAAGGACGGGGAGGAAACCGGCTATCTACTGTGCACGCAGCGTGTGCTTTGTTTATGCACTTAGAGCAATAGCTAAACCCACCTCGCAGTTTTGTGAAACTTAGTCACTGCTGAGCTTGCATGACCATGCCGCGCACACAGTAGGCCCTCAGTAAAGGCCAGCTGAGTTGGACTGCGTGCCTGGGGGAACAGGCCAGAGCCCGGGTGGGGCAATGGGAGTGTGAGGTCAGAGAGAGCCACGCCATGGATGCAAATGGGCTTCACCCTGAGTGCCGGCTCCAGGCGATGGATTGGCAGAGGCTCTGGGCAGCCCTTTAGAGCACAGTGCAAACAATGCAGGCCCCAAAGGGGGCCTCACCTTACTGAGCCACTGAAGTCACAACTGCCCTGATTTACATTTTGAAAGTGGCCAACATCTTCTGCAATTCCCAGGTATCCTTCTTTTAAAAGGGGAGAATGAGAAGTCTCCCCTTGAACCCACAAGGGTTGAATGTTGTACAGTCACCTGAAATCCAAAGGGTTACGTACTGTCATGCGCACACCGCCTCTCACACACTTGTGATCCGGAAGTCAGACACCCAGGCTCGAGCCGGGGCAGGTGTAGCCTCGGCACCCTTGCTGCTCCCGTGGCGACCAGCACCCACTCTTCACATGCAGGGACTCAGACTGTCCTGTCTCCGCAGCTTTGCCCCGACACGGGCGCGGAGCTCCAGTGAGGCCACCAGTGAGGCCACCAGTGAGGCCGCCGGAATTTCTCTCTGTTCTATTTCAGTATCGATGGGAGGCCTGGGAAGTCTTTGTTCTCCCTGGCTGGTTATATAATTTTCAAGAAAAAAGGCAGAGCAAAGACTCAAGTGAATGCTTCCAGTTTGCTTTTGGGGGAGGAGGTGACCCCCCCACCCCCACCCCCAGCAAGACCTGACGTTCCTTCTGCTCCCTTCTCTTCCAGCCCTCAGTCCCTCTCCTCTCGCCTGCTCCCGGTGAGATCAGAACCACAGGATTCCCTTCCTGTCTCTTACAGGGCAGTGTCCCCACCAGCACGTTCCGGAGGAGGCCGTATAAGGAAAACAAGCCAGAGTGAGTGGCATCAGTGCCTTGCAGGGACATTTAGACCTTTGTACGTCACAGGGGAGGATGCTTGCTGGGGCCTGGCCTGGGGACCAGTGCCTGCTAGTGGCTCCCTGCTGGCCACATATTTATTTTAGACTAAGCAGTGCTTCTGGCTTGGGTCGGTTGCTGACCTGCCGGCTGGTGTGGGAAGGGTTACGCAGGACCTCGGCTGGGAGAGGCACTGGGCATGAGCGGTGTGGGGTGTAGGAAGTGCAGCCTGAGCACGTTGGGAGCAGCCATCTGCCCGTGCACCTGGGTTTCCGCAAAGGGCAAGGGCTTCCGGGCTCAGGCTCTGCAGGTTACGTCACAGAACGGCCCCCAGCCGGCTCTCCTCCTGGGTGGAGGGAGTGATACTTCATTTCAGAAGCTCAAAGACCAGGAAGAGGTGTTTCTCCTAATCCCTGGGAGCACTGCTGCTGCCTCCGAGGGAGAACCCAGCTGAGTCTTGGTGCTAAAAATCAGAGAGAACACAATGATTATGAGCTAGGACCAGCAGTTCTTTCCTTAGTGAGGAAATGCACCTCCACTCACTGCTCTTTGGGGGCCTGTGTCACATCTGGGACTCCCCTCTTCACCGCCCACCCACTCTGGGAGATTCAATCGCTTCCTTTTCTAGACCTCACAGACATAATTTTACATTTCTCTTTCCTTTTGGGTCATACTCTGCCATAACCAAAATCTTCCCTCAAACTTGTGGCCATTCATGTCTCCACCGGTCCTTCCTGTCTGCCAAACACTGGGGTAGGCCCCAGGGGTACATCAGTGAGAAAAACAGAGGTGAAGTACCTCCCCTCCCCGAGGTTGTGTCTGGCACTGGAATCTGATGAGATCCAGGCTACGTAAGACCCAGGCCCCAGGCCCGAGGACTTTTCAAGTTCTCAGGCCAAGTTTGCCTCTTTGCCACCTTGGAAACATCAAGAACTGCAGGTCTCCAAGCCCCGCCCCTCCATTAGCTATCTACTGCTACGTAATAAGCACCCCCCTCCACCCCACCCCACATAGCAGCTTAAACAGCGTTTATTGTCTCGTAGTTTCTGTGGCTCAGGAATCAGGGCACGGCTTAGCCAGGTGCCTGTGACACAAGGTCTCTTGTGAGACTTTGGTTGGGCTGTAGTCCTCTCAAGGCTCACCTCAGGGAAGATCTGCTTCCGAGCCCACTCACGTGAGTTTCCCCACAGAGCTGCCTCAAGACATGGCCACTGGCTTCCCCAAGAGTGATCACCCAAGAGGGAAGCCACCATCTTATAATGACCCAATCTCAGAAGTGACATCCCATTACTTCTGCCATATTGTTCCATAGCAGTGAGTCCAGTGTACTCTTTAGGGGAGTGGCTTACACAGGGCCTGAAGCCAGGAGGGGAGACCCTCTGGTGGCCATCGCAGGAGCTGCCCTCCATGCCCTCCATGCCTGGTCCTAATTCCTGCTACACTTGCAATGGGAATCGTGTCGTCAGCTCCTGAATATTCTTGCTTCTATGAATGTTATGATGGTTGTTCTCCCCATAGAAATATAAGCTCCTTTGTTTCTCTTTATTTCCCACTTAGCCCAACCATGCACTTAGCTAGTTACTATCATTAGATAATTCAGCTTCAAGTTAAAAAAAAAAAAAATGAAATAAGACTCAGTGAAACTGTCCTAACACTTGGACTTGACGATCTCACTTGGCAAACGCAGGAGGTCGGTATTTCCAGGCTGGGCTCAGCTACTCAGCAAGGCCCCAGGCTCATCTGCCAACTCCAGTGTGCTGGTTTGGTCCCCAGGCTCATCCCACGTGGTCTCAAGGTGGCTGCCATAGCACCAACACTTCTTCCCACAACTGCATTCCAAGACAGGACGTAGGGGAGGAAGGCATGTTCCTGAAGGCCCCCAGCAGACTTTCCTTTAAGGCTCATGTCCAGAAGTGGATCACATGACCACCCTCAAGCCAACCGTTGGCCTCTAGGATTTTGGAAATACGTGAGGCTGTCACAGCAACCAGGAAGTGCCGCGGCGTTTAGTGAGCCGGGACCAGGGCTGCGAAACCTCGGACAATAGTGCTCCGCGCGGCTCCGCAACACCAATAACCCTTCTCAGATGCCAGTACCATCTCTGCCAGAAACTGCTGGTTTAGATCAGTAATTCTCAGCCAAGGATGATTTTGTGTCTTCTCCACTACTGATGGTTTTCAATGTGTAACATTTTGGTTGTCACAACTGGTGGTGGTGTGTGGGGGGAAGAGGGGGTGCTACTGGCATCTAGTGGGCAGAAGCAAGGGAATCTGCTAAATATTCTGCAGCGCACAGAACAGCCCAACAGCTAAGAATGATCCAGCTCAAAATACCCATCATGCTGAGGTTCAGAAACCCGGGTTTAGGCCTGTCACAGTCATCCCCGAGTTGGGCTCAGCTGCTCAATGGCTGACCCAGACCTGGTATGAGTTTGTTCAGAGGAAATGGGAAGGGTTCCTGGGTCGGTGGCCAGTGTCACCGACAGGGCCTTTGCAAGTTAGCCAGCTGGGAGAACAGTCAGCTCAGCTCCCCTCGAGGATGGCCAGTCCCTGCATCCACAGACTCTGGCATGTTTGAGGTTTACAATTGGAGAAGAGGTCAAGAACTGGTTGGATAATAGGATTACTGTTGTTTGAACTTGGTGGGGGTTTTATTCCCCTCGATTCCTACTCTCATTTTGATGTTCTGTTTCTCAGTTTCTTTTTCCATGAGGTGGGCTCATTCACCGTGGCCTCCACACTGAGGCTGAACACAGGCTGACACGTGGGTACCTCTTCCTTTAATCTGAGAAGTACCACAAGGTGTGCCTACCCCAAACTTGTCCTTCACTAGGCCTGGGAAGTCACACTGAGCCGAGATGGTTCATGGTGAGAATTGTGTTATGGTGATGAGAAATGTGGGCTTTGGAGTCAGACAGACCTGAGTTTCTACCCCAGATTCATCACCAGCTAGTGGTGTGACATTGGGCAGGTCATTTCCCTCTGAAGGCTTCATGGGAAAATGATGACAACCTCATAGGGTTCTTCTGAGACCTAATTGAAGTACAGTGGACTCGCCGTTAATCAGGATTCAAGCAACCGGCACTCTGAAGCAACTGGCACAATTTGTTGGCTGGTTACTTGAGATTTCGCTGGTTACTTGGAAGTGCCAGTTGCTTGAATTCCAGTTAGCAGAGAGTCTACTTGCATTTATGCGGCATCTACCAATCCCCATGGGTGCCGGTTAATTGAGAGTCTACTGTAATTAGGCAAAACCCTTGACCCACAGTATACCCTCAGTTATTGTACTTACCCCATCTTTATCATGTCGTCTTCGCCTTGTCTCCAGAAAGCCTCTTAAAATTAAAATGCAAGTGCTATTTAGGGACATCAGCAGTACTGTAGAATCACAGAACCAGAAGGTAGCAGAGAGCTGGGCCCCGGACACACGTAACCTACAGGTGAGCTTTACTAAGCCTGGGGTGGGGTCCCAAACTCAAGGTACCTCCCTGGGTAGGGGGAGGCAGACCTGGGATAGTGCAACCACGAGGGGCAGCAGGAGGCCTGAGTCTGGGAGGGAGGGGTTGGTGCAGCAGGAAGTTGGCAAGGGGCCTGGGTTACAGCACACTTCAGTGCCTCCTCAGGGACAAGCTGGAGGATGTTCCTGCACAGTCTAGAACAAGAGTTGCAAACTACAGCCCCCTGGCCAATTCCAGCCCCCCACCTATTTTTGTAAATAAAGTTTTATTGAAATGTAGCCATGGCCTTGGTTTGGATATTGTCTATGGCTACTTTTGTGCTACAAAGACAGGGTTGAGTAGGTGCAACAGAGATTGTCTGCCCTGCAAAGCCTAAGATATTTATTCTTTGGCCCTTTATGGAAAAGAAGTGCTGATCTCTGGTTTAGAAGACTTCATTCACATAGACTATAGTGACTTGGATCCCGAGCCTTAGAGTCAGACAGATTTGACTGTGATGTGAATGGTGCCACCTAGAATTGCATGCTGTACAGCCTGTTCAACTGTAAATATCAGCCCTGCTGAGAAGGATCTCCTACACATTTTGGGGTGCTCAGGAGAGGGAAGAAATCAGTGTCTGTGAAATGCCATCACCTCACTGGGGGGCCCATAGTTCCTGCTGAAAGTCAACAGCATGAGGTGTGGGAGGATCTGGTCAGGCAGAGGTGAGTCTAAATTTATGCTTCCCCTAAATATAAGGGGAAGGAAAGAGGGGTCACATTGGGTGGTGAACTTATTATGCATCAAGTTGACAATGCACTGTGGAATTGTATGCCTGAAACCTATGTAATCCTTGCTAACAGATGTCACCCCAATAAGTCTAACAATAAAAATGAAATAAATAAAAAAATAAAAAATAAAAAATAAAAAAAAATAAAAAAAAAAAAAAATTTATGCTTCCCAAAGCTGCTTTGTAAACCAGAGCCCCAGGAATCCCAGAAAGGGTCAGTTGGCATATACCAGCGCATCTCTGGTTTGTCTCCACATATTCAAAGGTTGGATATGTGAGAGGATAATTAATTGGCTTCAAATAAGATTCTGCTGGAGAGGCAGTGAGAAATCCGTGGAGAGATGAAGCTCCAAGGTTTGGGGCCCTGGGGTAGATATTTCTACTCCTGTGTTTTATTACGATGCTCACCATGGAATTGCAGGAGCCTGGGCTTCCCTTGCAAGGGTTATGTGCCTTCTTCTTTCTGGGTGTTATTCGAGCACAGCTGTACCAATGACTTTTCCTTCTCTCAAGGTGAATGCCAGCTCCCTGGTTTGAAATCCAACTTGTGATTCAGAGCAGCTCTGAGCCCCAGCTCCAAATGGAAAAGGATTGTCCTTCACGCCAAGAGCTGCCATGGTTACTTCTCTGCCCAGGTGGGCACACCCAGATGCCAGGTCTGCCCCTCCCAAGGGCCAGTGGGCCCATACCTCTTGGTATATCACACAATAAATGAACCACTGATCTGAGATTTCTTGGGTCATAAGTGTTTCATAATCAGTCCATTTGTGGAGAAAGACAAAGTGTTGACAGTAGAGATTGTAGAGGAATTATGGGAAGAAACTTAGAAGATAAAGTAGTTTCAGAAGAGATGAGTAACAGTAAACTCAAATAGGAACAGAGACATGGTCAGATGAGGGCTTCCTGGTTAGTGATGAAATTCTAAGAGAGGCAGCATCTAAGCAGACGATGATGATACTAAAAGGGTTCAAGTTCAGAAATATTGGCTTGTGTGAGCGGTTGGGGCTTGTTGTGAGAAGAGTCCTGTTGAACAAGTTGCATTAGAGCAGCAAGTATGGGAGGGGTAGGCTAACTGTCTAGGAAACGTGGGCGTCACAATTACAGAGACACAACTAATGCCCCTCAGGTACTTGCACTCTCCAGTTATTTTCTAAGTGCTACTCTGTGCCCTGGTTGGGAGATGGACATGTATAAAGTGTTAAATAACAGTCCAGATTAGCATACGGTAGATGTCAAATATAGTATTTGCATGAATGCTACAGGAGTCTAGAAAGGGGAGAAATGTCACTGAGGACTGGGATGGATACATGAGAGAGGAAGTAAGGCTTCATCTGGATTCTCAATGACAGGCAGAATTTTGACAAGTGAGGAGGAAGCAGGAGAACGCTTCAGGAACTGGGAAGGTGCAAGCAAAGGAACAAGGCAGGAATTGAAAGATCAGAGTTAGAGGCCCACGCGGAAGGTGGAGTGGCTGTAATCAAGCCTTCTCAAGGTGATGTGGGACCTGCCCACTGAACCTGGCAGTGTGTTCAATGACTGAGACAGACAGACAGACAGACACACACGCGCGCGCGCACACACACACACACACACACACGCAGGGGAGACAGTCCCTTCTTCCGTGAGAGGAAAAGGGAGGCGTTTTAAAAATAAATAAAGCACCTCTTAATTATTCACAGATTATCTGCATTGCAGCTGATCTCAAACAAATCCTGCTTTCGGCTGGATGGTGATGTCACCTCTCTGCTTAGGTGCTCGTCCCGGCTGGATGGTGATGTCACCTCTCTGCTTAGGTGCTCGTCCCGGCTCTGTTTACAACCCTGGGAGCTCTGGAAAGGGAAGAAGGCTTAAGCCTCTCCTCCTAAAGCAAAATATGCAATTGCGTCTGTTTGCTGTGCCTTTGGGAACCAGAGCAGGCCTATGAGAGAAAGTGAAAGAAGCTCCAGTTACCTGACTTGGGCTACAGGACTCAGAGGAGGGATAGAATGGGGCTCTGGGGTGGCTCTTTTGTTCCCCCTGAATTAGGTGCCCAGGAGTGGGTGGTCCCAGCACTGTCTAACTGGCTAGAACTCCTCAAATAGTGTGAGTGGTATTCATTTATCACCTCATCAAATGTTTATTGCCTGTGCTAGAAGCACCAAGCTGGTGTTCTCTGAGCCTCAGTCCCTTCATGTGCAAAGTGAGAATTTGGACTAGAATCATTGTCTCTCAGTGGAAGTGCTGGCATTTGGGGGTGAGTGTCGGTTATTCACCGATGGGGATGCTTAGTAAAACTGGTCCTGCCCGTTAAAGGTCAGTAGTGACTCTTCTTCAAATGAGCCATGGAGGACGGCCCATCCCCATAAGCACCATTGGACTTGTTTGCTGTGATTGCTTCCCAATCTGAAATTCTGCAAGTCTATGATTATTTTGCTGCTGGGCCCAATAAAAACATGCAGAATGGAATTGCTGAAGATTTGATGAAACACTAGAATAATAGGTTCATCTTATTCAAGTGCAAAGGAATTTTCAACAGCAACAATAGGTAACATCTGTTGAGTGATTACTATTAATATGTTTCCAACCCTTGGTAAATTTATTGCATTAGAAGTTTTTAGAGGGGATCTGATTATTTACTCTTTTGGATCATCTGTGTCCCCTTAATTTACTTTTCTTAATTTCAGAGCATTGACTATTGTTTTGCTTTATTTATCATGTGCAGAGTTGTATAGGTTTCAGATCTGAAAGTATCCTTACAGGGGATCCTACAGTATGATGAGAATTAAGAAGCAGCCCTGGCCGGATTCACTCCTTTGTGCTAAATGCAGTGTTTGTTCTCTGTATGTCCATGGACTTTAATAAACATATAAAACCTGCCACTTCCTTAGAAGCTATGATATTACTGCCTTTAGTTCAGAGGTCTGAAATTACATTGTGAGTTTTGCAGATTTTTCTCCCCGCTTAGGTCCTATGCCTGTAATTTGAGGTGGCAGCCTACAGGGGGCAGTCAGGATTGGCTTTGACCCATTGCTTTGAAATGCTAGGTCCCCATCATCAAAAAGAATACACTTCACCGTGCCATTTCTGGTGTCACATTAAGAAGTCCCTGCCCTAGTTTACTGGGCAGAGTCCTTGTATTAGGGTGACAATATAATTTCCTTGTAATTTGGTATGTGTGCTTAGCCACCTACGTGGAAAGCGAGAGATACAATTGTAATTATATCTCAGTGCATGACAAATTCTCCGTTAAAATATTCAAAGACACTTGCAAAAGAAGGAAGAAAAGGTGTCCAAGTGGAAAAACAAGATTGTTGATCCTTTATTTTCTTTCTGCAACTAGTTACTTTTTACTCTCACCCTTCCCAGCTGGTGCTGATGTGTGTATTTGGACAGCATAAAGAATAAATTTCACAAAGGTCAGAGCTGATGATTCCCACCCACAATTTGTGCATGGTAACCTTCGGGGAGCAGGCATTTACATAAAAGGCACACCATTTGATGATCTTATCAAATCAATCCATCTTCTCGGTCTTCCAGGGGAGTGCTGCACACAGCAGGAGGGGTGGCTGGGCAATGCAAAGCCTGGAATCCCCTGAGCAAGCAGTGTTTCAGCTGGCTGGACAGATCAAATAACACTTGGGCTGGTTAACAAAAGACACGCAAGTGGGAAGGTGTTGGAAGCCAGAGTGTGGAAATTTACCCAACATTATTTCTTTGACAGAGAAGGAGACTCGGTCTGAAAGATGCCACGTTCCTGCAGCCTCTCTGAGTCGAACAGAACACAGTCTCATTCAAGGTAGTGTGGATGAGGGGGTGACAGAGGATGCTGCCCCCATTTGGAGCCTCCAAAGGATCCTGGCCTGGCAGCTGAGCTTCCCTCGGCTTTGGGACTTCAGGTGTAAGTTGGTGTTGAGCTCATGGAAGGTGCTTGGGTTTCTCCAGCTTGCTTCACTGATCATCACCAGGCTGGTTTGGGTTGCAGAATCTAAGGTGAGCTGGTAGAAAAAGGAGCTGGCAGAGGTAGAAAGAAGCCCCTAGAAGTCTCCAGAATCTCTCATTGGGATCCCTTTATTCTGCCTGGGACACAGAGCAGCTACCAAGCTGCCAGGGACTGTGATACAACAGAACTTTGGACCATCATCAGTAAACGAACACAGCTCGGCAACAGCTCTGGGTTTCAACCAGAAGGAACTTCTTTAAACAAACAAATTAAAGGGGAGAGTTTTCTGCATCTTTTCCTTGTGGTCCATTATGATGGCCAACTTTATGCTCACATAGATAATGAAACTGGTTTTTCTTTCCAACATGCCCTATTTGAAAGAAGCATGAGCTATTCTAAGTGTGGGGGAGGATTTGGGATACGCAGGAGTTGGTGGACAGCCCTCCCCAGGCAGGCTAAGAAAACAGCGTGAGCCTGTGACTTCTGCAGCTCAGCAAGCATGGACGCATGCCACTCTTGTCTCCTGAGAGCTGGTGGCAGTGGCATCACCACGAGAAAAAGCATCATCCCTGAGCTTTGGAGTTTGACAGAATGAGGTGTGCTGGGGAGGCCACTAGCTGGGACTTGGCCTTTCCTGACTGCCCCTTCGTCACACGGGCAGCCCCTGACCACCACTAAGCCAACAATGGCCGAAAAGGGTGATTGCATCGCTAGCGTCTACGGGTACGACCTCGGGGGGCGCTTCGTTGACTTCCAGCCTTTGGGCTTCGGCGTCAATGGGCTGGTGCTGTCGGCTGTGGACAGCAGAGCCTGCCGGAAGGTGGCTGTGAAGAAGGTCACCCTGAGTGACGCCCGCAGCATGAAGCATGCCCTCCGGGAGGTCAAAATCATCCGGCGCCTGGACCACGACAACATCGTGAAGGTGTACGAGGTGCTGGGGCCCAAGGGTGCCGACCTGCAGGGCGAGCTGTTCAAGTTCAGCGTGGCCTACATCGTCCAGGAGTACATGGAGACCGACCTGGCCCGCCTGCTGGAGCAGGGCACGCTGACGGAGGAGCATGCCAAGCTGTTCATGTACCAGCTGCTCCGCGGGCTCAAGTACATCCACTCTGCCAACGTGCTGCACAGGGACCTGAAGCCCGCCAACATCTTCATCAGCACGGAGGACCTCGTGCTCAAGATCGGGGACTTCGGGTTGGCAAGGATCGTTGATCAGCATTATTCACACAAGGTATGTCTGGCCGGAAAGGCTGATAGGGGTGGCCTGTGGAATCCTCGGGGGTGTCCAAGAGGGTGTTCCTAGCTCCTTGGGAATCAGGGGACTGGGGTCAGTATCTGGGGGAGGATGGAGGGTGCTAGAAAGATCACTGGTCTGAAAATTTGTTGTTGGTATGAGGTGGGTGGGTGTCTTCTTTCGTCTTGGCCTTGCCACGTGGCCATGACCAATAACCTCAGGCTGTACAAGACGTTGGACTGAATCAGTGGTTCTCAACCTTCCTTATGCCGCGACCCTGTAATACAGTTCCTCATGCTGTGGTGACCCCCAACCATAAAATTACTGGTAGCTGCTCCCTACACATGTGTGACTGGTCCGCGTAAGTACATTATGTGTTTTCCGATGGTCTTAGGCGACCCCTGTGAAAGGGTCATTCGACCCCCAAAGGGGTCACGACCCACGGGTTGAGAACCGCTGGAGATGACCTCTGTGATTTCTTCCAGCTCTAAACTCGATAGCTTTAAAATTGTGTGGTTGGTGAAATTGCCTCCAGCACCCTCTTACCCTGCTGTCCACAAACCACCTCCTCTCCCTGCTTCCCGCCCAGGGCCCTGAGGGGGCTTCCCATCATACCAGCCTTGTGCTCCAGTTCATCTTGCCTCCTCCTCCCATCAAAGCTGACCCATATGTGTCCCATTCTGTCAGTGGGCAAGGGACACGAACACTTAATCTGACCAACTAATCCTCCATGTCCATTATCCAGAGAATGGCTTGGCTCTCCCAGATCCCATCATGCCCTGCCCTCCGTGTGATACTAAAGCTGTGGGTCTCTGGATGGTACGATTGAGACCCTGTGTGGTAGGTGGTTAAATGCTCCACCATCTGCGGAGATCAGAGCTGACGCTGCCACGCTGCTGGAGATGCTGCCACTCCTTCTCAAGGCCCCAGACCTCTTCTTACCTGACCCCTGTGCCCTTCCAGGGCTCTGAGACCTCTGAAATTCTATTCCCTCGACCTCCATCCCCCCAGTTCCTGCCGCTTTGGGGAGCCTCTAAGCACCTCAGCCTAAGCACACATCACCAGGCACCCTCAGCAGAGCTGGGGGTGAGTGTCATTTCCAACCTTCTGCCAAAACCTTTGTGCCATGAGTTTTTATTCCATTTAACATTCCCTAGGTGCACCATAGCCTGTTATTAACCAAGGGACTGGGGTGGGTGATGAAAGGGGGAGGGTAGCTGACCTTGAACATGCTTCGGCACCCTAGTGGCCTGCAATCAGAAGGTCACAGATGCACAGTAAGGCACTGACCTGCCTGGGGGTGGAGGGCAGGACTGCCTGTCCTCTCCCTACTCCCCACCCCACCCCCACTGGCTGGAACTTGGACTCTGGCCCAGACTTCAGAGTCCAAATCAGCCCAGCTGGCTCTAGCTCCTTGGTGCCACCTTAACTATGAGCTTGCCCTCTGCCCCCCTCCTGCGGCCAGGCCATCTGTCAAAACTGACAGCCAGCTCTGTAGGCAGGAATGTCTACAGTAAAAACAACAACAACAAAACCCGAAACCCAACCATGTCCCATCTTCCTGATGCCCTGTGCTTGTTCTTACCTTCTCTTTCTTCTAAGGAGCAATGACTCCAAAGAACCAAAGGTTTTAACTCAAATCAGTTCTTATTTGGTAATAAAAGAATCCATGCCATTCTTACTTCTGGGACACATAAAACCACCTTCTGAAGTGGGATAAACCAGTCCATTGGGAGTAAGAATAAGACTGTCTTTGACCACAGGGTCTGACTAAGTGAAGTAGACAGGGAAAGCGCTCAGAACAGCACGTCGAAGCCCTTCAGGGAAATCCGGGAAGGCGGTCTGCTGGGGCAAAGGTGGGCTGTTGTAATACTTCCTAGGAGGGGCACAGTGTGCCGAAGTGGCACTGTGTGGGGAGGCAGAGGTCTGGGCTCCCACCTGACGGGGCTAGCGTGGGAGGTGGACGCTCCTCCTCTGGGAACCTCAGTTTCCCCATCTTTGACAGGAGTGAAGTGGGTACCCTGTCTGCCCCACTGGCTTGTGGTTGTGCATCAGAGGGGTGCATGGATGTACAGCCCCTTGGAAAAGTGCTAAGGACCTCATCCTTTCATTTCATGAGCATTTGCTGAGCGCACACGGGGTGCAGGCCCAGAGCTGGGAGCCAGTGGGTTGGTGCGGGGGGACCCAGGTTCACCCACCACTGACCTTAAGTGACTGTCACCCAGGTACTCAGCGTGGGAAGCCACTTCGATTGGGGCTTTTCATTTTCCTGCTGCAGAGGAAGTGAGATGCTCTGACTTAATCTTCTTGGGCTCTTGTCCATAAACTCAGCTGTTGGGGGTTTTAAAATCATCACTGGAGCCAGTTATGAGCCCTGTAGATGTTCACATCAGCCCTGTGTTTGTCAGGTGCCACCCCTACCCCACTTCCTCCCTCATGTACCTCCTGCTTTTAGCTCCCTCCCTTCTCTTCCCGGGAGTGATGACAAAAGGCTTTATGTTCGGTGCTTTTATTTATCCAATGTGCGTTTCAATCAGTTCTCACTTAATCCTGTTAACGTTGTGAGGGATTTAGGGCAAATGGTCTATTTTAAAACAGAGAAAACTGGCTTTAGGTTACTTGGCTGACAGTGACAGAAGGGTCACTAGAACTTGGGCCTTCCTGTGTCTTGATGGATAGTCTTCTCATTGGCCACCTTCACGAAGGCTTTCTGGGTCCCAGTTGGAATTAATGTTTTCTTCCTCTGAATTTCCATGTCACTTTTTCACTCTCTTATAACCCAGATCTTCTAGCACCAACCATTATGTCTTATGGCAGTGGTGTCCAACCTTTTGGGTTCCCTGGGCCACAAAAATCTCATAATGTTTTAAGAATTTGTGTTGGGCCACATTCAAAGCTGTCCTGGGCTACAGGTTGGACATGCCTGTCTTATGGATATTTGTGTCTGTGTTTTTGTGCTGTCCTAGGCTGAGTCCCTTGGTTCCTTGCAGGCCACCTTGTGTTCATCATAGTTTCCCCTAGGGCATCTAATCACTATGCCTGAGATTTTATTGGCTGTCTAGTCACTTGTTAGCACAATACAGATAGGAAGCTAGTTGAGTTCATTGATTCCATGTGGTTAGAAGATTTGGCTCTCAGAAAGAAAGCACATAACTCTTCCAGCCATTTGGATCAATTGGAGTTAGACATGTGCATCTACTCTCCCTGGTGTGCATGGAGAACGATGTCTACATGCAAACTGCTCTAAACTTGACCCCTCCTAAAATTTTATGGATCCTGCACTCACCTTGAAGACATCGTGCTTACCTTGAAGACATCATGCTCACCTTGAAGACATCATGCTCACCTGGGCTGCAGCCAGTGCCTGTGTATAAGTTACATAAAAGGTAGCCCTTTCTTTGGCCTGATTCAGCTCAGTGCCTAGGACAGGCTTCGTGATCCAACTGGGGGCTGGACCTGGTCCCAGGCACAACCCCCACAACAGGATGCAGCAGCAGGGTTCTCGTGCTCAATGTGACTTTCCCAGAGATGGACAGTAAGTCTCCTCCATGCCACATCCCGTTATCCAGCACAGGGCCTGGCATGGGGTAGGTGCCCATGTGTTTTTTTGGTGAAGAAGGTGCCACAGTAAGCAGTCTTCTAGAATAAGCAGCTGGCAGCACTGAGGTTCCAGTCACACAATCAGGGAGCATTCTGGGCACATGTCCCCTACCACACCAGCCCTAGCCGTCTTGGTCTTTGTGAGATCCAGAGGGCAACCAGAGGCCCCAGTAGCCCACACTGTTTGGGAGATGGCATTGGGTGGCAGTGGGGGTGCTCTGATGGCTCCCTCTCAACAGAAGTGGCGTGGGCAGTACTTGTCTGTCTGTCATTTACTCACCTCACTAACTGCATGACCTCAGGCAAGTCCATTTCCTTATGTAGCTTATTCCTAGAATGAGAGACCTGTAAGAGGACCTCACAGTCATTTTATTCACCCCCTTTATTTCACAGATGATAAAACCAAGGCCTAGAAAGGAAGAGAGAGCCACTCAAGGTCACACAATGAGTGGCTGAGCCAGGAATACACAATGCTTGTGTTTTGACTCCATGTCCACTATTTTTTCTGAGCCTCTCTTCTCAATTGTCTTGTCTGCCAAATGGGGTCATCATTCCCATTCTGCTTATTTCATAGGATTGTTGTTAGAGACAAATGAAAGTGAGGATGTCAAAGTGCTTTCAGATGTAAGCTCAATCACTAATGGAACAACATGCCTAGTGAATGCCGTGGTCATACCAGGCAGACATCCAGACGTCATTTCTCTTCCACTGAAATATGGAACCAATTCCTGACATGACGATCAGAATCATGAGGCCCTACCTAAGGGTGGCTTCCCAGCCTGTGGTCCTGTTAGGAACCCTTTTCTGCCTGCCTCCTTGAATGGCCTGCTAATTAGGTCCTTACTGTTTGTGTTGAGAAGAGGCAGATGAAAGATCAGAACATGTTTTCCTTTGAATTTATCCTATTAGGAAGTAGATGATCTCAAAAGAGAAAAAACAAACAAAAGAACCCAACAACAAAAACACATTGTTTAAGACTTCCCTGAGTCCTGTGTAAATTCTAAGAAATGTCAGGAGCCCTTGGGAAACTGTGCAGAGATCTGAGTAGCTGGTTGACAGCCTGATCAGCTGTGTGAACACGCCCCTCCAGGAAGGGAATACTCATGGCCAGGGAAAGGAACTGCCTGCCATCCTGGCTGGGGCTGCCAGGAGACAGCCAGTAGACATGCCTTTCATGGGGGCAGTAGCAGAGCATATCCAGGAAAGCAAGCAAGAGTAGGGCGCCCCTCAGAATCTGAGTAACCAACGACCTCGTGTTTTGAAGAATCATTCAAGAAAGTTCAAGCTTTCTGCTAGGCTGGCCTGGTTTGGGTACTGATCTCTCTCTACTTACGTCATTCACTATCAGAATGCTTTCTTGCTTTGCCTCCATATCTCATGGTGAATCCTTAGAAATCAACTAGTACAGTGATTCTCAAAGTTGGTGCCGGACCAGCAGCATTGGCTTCACCTGAGAACTTGTTTGAGATGCAAATTTTCGCGTCCCATCTCTGACCTACCGCATCAGGAGCTCTCGGAGTGGAGCTCAGTAAGCTGTGTTCTAACAAGCCTCCAGGTGAATCTGATGCTTGACTTTTCAGAACTACTGATCTGAGGACGTGTGTGGACAGAGAGCTGATGCTCCTGATGTGTTTGCTGATGCTTACAGCTGGGGTTCTCAAACTTCAGGCTAAGAACGTCTCCCAGATAGTACAGGTGTATTTGAAGCAGGTACCTGAACTAAAGGGGACATAGTTAATGGTGAGGGGATCAGGCACTGTGACAGGGAACTATGAACATTGTTTGAGGCAGGATGACTTTTAGGGCCTTAGTCACATTGGAAACTGTCTAGTCGGTCAACCATCACTCAAGTTTGGCAGAAAGCTCTACACACCAGGGACCTAAACCAAAAGGACTGTTGGTTCTGTTTAGGTTTGATTTTAACAACAGTTAGGTGCTATGAGCCACGGTTTTAGAAAACACATACTCATTCTGCTGTAAACTACTTCACTAGATGTTATTTAAAAACTGACATTGGTTTTCACAGTTCAGTGAGACTACATGTTTGATTGAAGGCTCAGTAAATTACTGTAGTTTGTTAAGGCTTGTGGTTCAATTCAAGGTCCCAAAGGAGGCAAAGAGGTACCTCATGCTGAACACATACTGCCAGCTTCCAAAATCTTTGTGTGGAGTTTTGGTCGGGAGCGTTTATGCTGGTTTAATCATGTTGATCCACCTCACCTCCTTCCTCCCTCTCCTGGCCATGCTGCCTTTGTGTGATCCCCTCTGTCTGTCCAGGACATGATAACCTCCACCTGTCTGCCTGGTAAGGCACACAGAAAGCTTCCCCAAAGCACAAATTCCCTTGAAACTAAACCTAGGAGGAGGAATGCTCTACTCTGTGACTGAACTAGGGTCTTTGCTGGTGACTAAGAGAATTTGGTGTTCTATGTGCTTATATTTTGGATGGTCTCCACATTGCAGATGGAAAACCTCCTAGGATCCCAGAATAAGACTGGAGCCCACACTGCTGCCCCTGGAAGGGGCCCAGCCATACTCAGAGCCCAGGGTTTCATGAGAAAATGGGCTTGTAGAAGGACAACTTACTGAGGGCCCAGCTAGACATTCTTAAGCTGCTAATCATATTATTACAAATCAGTGGAGCTGAAAAGATTTATTTAAAAGGCTATGAAATATCTCTTTTTAAAAGGGAAAATATGACCTAGAGAATTAGAACAGGGGTTGTACTAGAGAGTCAAGTGTCCCTGAACACTTGGGCGGACTTGGAAAGCTAATTTTGTTGGCTTGCAGTGCCTCCTTTCCCCTGACACTGCAGTCCCAACCCCAGGAGCAAGGTCTTAATGCTCTCCCTGGGCCTCCTGGGGTCCGCTGCTACCCACTCCTAGAACACCACTCCCATGCTTCCCTTCCTTGGAAGTGACCCCACTTAGCTCCAGTATTATAAATATTATAAATCTTTAACAACTAGCATGGTCCAGGTATCAACTAATCAGAAAGGAATCCAGCTAGAATCCTAAGGCAGAGAGGTGCCCTGCTTGCAAGGAATTGACTCTTTATTACCAGATCATAGGGAGGTCTAGGAGTATCTGACAATGAGGTCAAGGTGAAGGGTGAGAAAATCAGGGGCTTGGAGAAGTGGCTATCTTCCAGCCAGTTTGTGGGCATTCCACTATTCTAATGACTGGCCAAACTCTACCAGTGCATACCAGCCATGCTTTGCTGCCTTCCTCTTCATATCAGAGCTCACCCTTTTGCATGTGCCTGTGGGTCTGGTTCTCTGCTGGGGGTGAGTGGTTGATTAAATAGATCTTTAACTTTCAGCAGCTTGACTATGCTGTGCCCAGGTATGGTTTTCTTTGTATTTATTCTACCTGGGATTCATTGAATTTCCTGGATCTGTAAGTTGATTTTTTTCCTTTTTCCTCTTCACCAAATTGCAATGTAGTAAACACAGAAGTTTCTGTCTATAGAATAAGATGGTGTCTTGCTCCTGGGATATTTATAACTTGGGAGTACCCAAGGTAAAGAGACTAAAGAAAGGACAATTATTTTTTTCTGCTGCATTTTCTCTCTCTTCTCCTCTGGGCTCTGACTCATGTGTGTTAACTCAGCGTGGTATTGCCACAAGAGATTGTCCAATCTTTTTTCTCTCCTTTTTTCAGAATGAATAATTTCTATGGTTCTGTCTTCAATTTTACTGATGCTTTCTTCTACCACCTCTAATTAACTTGCTGTCATTTGGTGAATTTTTTGTTTTGGATGGAATTCCTAGAGTTTCCATTTGGTTCTTTTTTACAGCTTCTCTTTATGTGCTGAGATTCCTTACCTCTTCACTCTTTGAGACCATATTTTTCTTTAAATTCTTGAACATATTTACAATAGCTGCTTTAAAGTCTTTGATAATTCCAACATTCGGGACATCTCGGGATTTGTTTTTCTATTGACTAGTTTCTTGCTTTGATTAGGGTCACATTTTTCTCCTCTCCCACATTTTTGGTAATGTTTGGTTGGTTGTGGACACTGCAGTTTATACTCTAAAAGGAGTCTGAATTATATTGTTTTCCTTTAATGAGTGTTGAATTTTGCTCTGGTGGGCAGTTAATTTACTGGTGGTTCTCCTTGATCCTGTTAAGGCTTGGTTTTAGCTTTGATAGGGCAGGCCTGGAGTAGCTCTTACTCTAAAACAGGGTCCCTACTGAATTCCTGGAATGTTAACAAGGTTTTTCCCCTCTGGCTGCGCTGGAACTACCGTGGTATCAAGGTCTCTGCAACCTCTAATATCCCTGTTCTGCTCTTAGTTCCAAAGTAACTTCCCTGCTAGACCCTGCCAGTCTCACCCTGTGAATGTGCAGCAGAGCCCTCAGCCAAAGATCTATGGCAGAACTCCCCCCACAACAAAATTCTCTCAACCCTACAAAGCTCCCTTTTTTCTAGTATCCTCTCCTGCCAGCTCCAGATGCTTCAGCAGCCCTAGGCTCCAGTCTCTACTTCCTTAGTGCCGTAGATAATCATGTTCTGCTTTGTCTCACCTCCTTATGTTGTGGTTGGGAAATCTAAACAGGCAGAGGGTTAGGGTGAACATGCAGTTCACCTTACACGTGTCCTTCCCTTCCCTCGGCGATTCTGCAGACCCTATTGTCCAGTGCCTAAAAACAGCAACTGTGTATGAATGTCCAGTTTTATAGTCACTTACAATAGGAGAGCAAATCCAGTACCAGTTACTCCATTACGACCCAAATACCTAGTGATGTAATGCTCTAGGTAGCTAGTTTAATGAATGCTAGTAAATGGAATTAAGTGGGGGAGTCTGGGGGACAGATGTTGAATAACGTACCCCTCTTTCTCTTTAGAGCTGTAGATTTGCTGGTGAGGGAACTTCCGTTAGGTAGTGTCTTCAGTCTTGGTGGGAAGGGTCCCAGCTTCCCAGTCCTCTTCCACTTGGATACTCCCAGGTTGTGAATGTCTCAAGAGCATGACGCTGACTTGTTCTATAGACAGATGTCCCTGTGCTTATACTGCAGAAGGATGGTTAGAAAACTGAATCAAATCCTTTTCAGTTTTCTCCTGAAATGTGGTTTCTTTATTCAGCCTATGCTGTGGTTGCCTGTTAAGAAGACAGGGATATGGGGATAGGGGGTTCGGAAGGGAGTATGGTATTGCTATGATTATCCTGACTTGCCTGGCTACGTTCTACCTCAGTACCACACTTCTTTGAACTGGGAGAGACCAGCTTTTATCTCCAGCTTCATTTGCTGCCACTCCACTCACCTTATGCTGCCAAGTCACTGACTTGTTGACATTCCCTGGAAAACACCCTACTCAGTGACAGCTCTGGTCCCACACACTGTTCTCACTGCTCCCACATAAGCTCCTACTTATCCCTGCAAATCCTGCTCCAAAGTCCCACCTCTACAAAGTTTCACCCAGCTTCCCAGAACAGAGTTTATTACATCTTCCTCTGGTTGTCCAAAGCAGTTATCCTTACATTATTGTGATTATCTGTTTATATGCCTCTTCCCCAGTAGGCAGTGGGGCCCTTAAGAAAGAGTATGAATCTCAGTCATCTCTGTATTCCTAGCACCTAGCACAGTGTCTGACCCCAGAATAGGTGCCCATGCTTATTAACTAATGAAGAAGCCAGACCTCTGCCTTTGTACTGAATTGAGCATGGTCCTTAAGAACCTCTCAGGATGAAGTTTTCAAATACTTGAAGCCATCTATCATGCCCCTGTCAATCTCTGCAGCTTAGAACCCCTTCATCTTCACACAATCATATTCGGGCCCTGTTCTCAGTGCTCGACAGGGGTTAACCTCCTAATAGGTGCTTTTGTTGTCCTAGTTTTATAGACGAAGACACTGAGGCACAGAGAGTAGCTTGTCCAAGGTCACCCAGCTAGTAAATGGCAGAGCTGGGTTTCAAAGCCCAGCAGTGCCTCCAGAGTTAACACTGAGTTACACTGTCTCTGTGGCTATTCAGAGGACAATGTTTCCAGAGCTCACACTATCCTGACTGTCCTGAATGACCGTTCATTGGCCTCTTCTTACTTGTCAGACCCTTTCTTCTTTAGTATATGTGCCACCGAAGCAAGCACGAGACCCTTTCTTAAAATGTGTCTTCCAGAACAGATGCTGTGTGATTTAGCCAGCAGAGTAGGGGGAGTGTGACACCCCTGCTCTGTAAATGAGTCACCATTCCTGCTGCAGGTGGATTGTTGGCAGCCATGTCACGCTATTAGCTCAGATTGAGCTTGCAGCCAGCTACCTTCTGTCAAGGTCAGTATCCTCTATGTTAACACATATATGGCTGATTTTTTAGCCCAAGTATAAGACTTTATGCTTACCCTTGATAGATTTCAGTTAATTGGCTTTAGGCAAGTATTCCAACTCGAGGAGAGCCTTTTGGATCTTTGTTCTCTCCCATAATCTACCCCTTACTGCTTTATAATTTTAATCCTATCTTCTAGGACTTCACCCATATCACTGATTTAAAAATGTGTAAAGAGATTAGGTGAAAGGCTTAGCCTCATGGCCACTGGACACCTTCCTCCAGGGTGACACTGATCCTAAGCTAGCATTCTTTGGGTTTAGTTGTCTAACCAGTTGTGAATTTATGTAATTGTATAGTTGTCTGGCCCATGTTTCTTCGTGGTCCACAAAGGCATCCTGAGAGATTAGCTAAATGCCTCATGGAGATTCACGGGCACTGTCTATAGAATCCGCTCCTTCTACTTCAATACGATTTTAAACTCATCCGGAAGTTTAAAATCCCAATTTAAATGGCACAACCAGCTGTGACACTTTAATTTCTAGATATGCGGAACTCAGATGTTGGCAAACACCACCACTTTACTTAGAGAAAACCTGATACATGAAAATGTGAACTTAGCAATTTCACGTTGGAGGTTTGGGCATGGTTAAGTAAACTGTGGCTCATCCACTAAATGGAATGCTGTACATCTATTTTCAATGGTGTTTTTGAAGAGTTTGCAATAATAGAAAACGTTTATATAATAATGACTAGGTTTAAAAAGCAAGAGACAGAGTTGTGTAGCTGGTATGATCATAATAGGTTAAAACAAGGAGAAAAGAACAGCATATCAAAAAAATAAATGAGAAGTAAAAACTCTAAAATGTTAACAATGGTTGGCCAATGCATAACTTTCCCCGCCTTCTTCTTATTTTTCTTTAATTCCCAAAAATGTGCAACATGAACATGCACAGTTTTATCCCAGTGATCTATTCCGGTGGGAGGTCAGGGGAGTTGCTGCAGGAGTAAGTTTACCAAGAACGTGTTTATTGCAAAAATCGTAGTAAACCTGAATTATCATTCGGCTCCTAAGAGAGAAGCGTCAGGCATACCCACATCTGGACTAGGGGTATGTACAGGGGGGACCCCCCAAAAAATGGAATTATCTTCTGGAGGGCGGGCCCCTTTTAGTACAGGCTTCCCCCGCTAGGTGGTGTTCTAGGACCCCACCTGCATCCGGGTACCAGCTGGCGTGGTTGTGAGAGGCTGTGCTTGGCTTCAGTGAATTTTTTTAGAGACTCTCAACCCGTTTGCCCATTTCCTGATGGGTGATTTACAGGAACAACGTGCAGCATGACCACGCACCTGCCCACACTGTGCTGAGTGTTCAGCAGTTTTGTTTTGTTTTTTTACCAAAAACGGAATGACCCCGGTGCCCCATTCTCCCTATTCACCCCATCTCAGAGTGACATTTTTTTTGTTTCCCTGGATGAAAAAAAAAATCCTCAAAGGGAAAGGTTTGGCTGATGTAGAAAAAGTGAAACAAGAAACAGTAGAAGCACTAAAAGGCATCCAAATTGACGAGTTCAAAATCTGTTTTAAGCAATGGAAAAAGCATCTTGATAAGCGTATTGCGTCAAATGGAGAGTACTTTGAAGGTGACCAAAGTTCAAACATGGAAGAATACATACACGAGTTTTTATAAATAAATTCTGGGCTTTTTGGGGTCCCCGCTTGTGTGTGCATGCTGACCCTTGACTGCATTCTACTCTGGTGTCCACTGTGTCATATACATAAGTCCTACCTCCCCACCCAAAGTGGCAGCCCAGCCTTGGCCGCTGCTTCCGCTGCCACAGTGGGGCAGGCTGGGTGTGCCATGCCACCTCCCACAGGCGGGCGGGCAGATGCTGACTGGTGTCCCCTGACCCTGAGGAAGTCACGTAACCTGCCTTGGGCTGGCTCCGTCCTTACAATAATAGAGCCTACTTCATAGGGTTGTGTGAGGAGTCAATGAAATGTGTGTGAAGTGCTTAGCACTGTGTCAGGCATCTGGGAAGCACTCGGTAAATACTAGTCTTTTTTATTTTTAACTATGATTATTAATCACTATTGAGGGGGGAGTGTCTCTATTCTCAGATACCTGAAATTCCACCACTAACAGTATATTTTATTGAGGTAGTAGGCCACGCTTTCGTTTCTCTGCTAAGATAACAAATTGAAGGCATGAAGAGGACTGAGAAAATACTAGAAAACCTTTATTTGAGTTGAATTTTGTCCAAATGGATTGATTAGGAAGCACTAAGCTTGTCAGAGTATGTTTAACCCAAAGGAGACCAGAATAGGGAACCCCCTAAAGTTCAACACTTTTGCAATTTGGCCAGAGATTAGTTCTAGTACTGAAGTTACCCATTAGGGGGTGATATTAAAAATATTTGACAGTTGGTAAGGTTTGGGACCAACCAATCAGAATGGACATCGGCAGCGACCAATCAGATTGGGTCCCTGCTGTGGGTGCCCATCACCCCTCCCCCTTCCCCCTTCCCCGCCCCTGCAAAGACTGGAGAGCAGGGCCTGGCCTCCCCAGAGGTGCTCACTTAGACATCTGTCAGCGACCTCCGCGGGCAGGCACGCAGAGCAGCCACCGAGAGGCCTGCCCTGGCACAGCTGGTTCGAGAAGAGGCAGCCCTTGCCCCTCAATTCCCCCAACACTCTTATCCTTGCTTCCTTCTCCTCTTCCACGATGGCGTGTTTGCCTTCTACTGTCCATCACATACCGACAAGGTCCCCTTGTCTGCAGCAGCTGGAAAAGAGGGGCCACTCTTATTCCCCTTACTGCACCGTGCTGGCCTGCCTCTGTCCCCCGATGACCTGGACAGCAGGTTTCTGGGTACGGGAGGGTGTGGTCATGAAGATTTTATTACCGTGTCTTCTATGCAGAGCTGCCACCATCCGCAGTGCCCTCCTGGCGGCGAGCTCAGTTAAGCAGTTGTAATCTGCGGGACTCACCTCCTTGAGGATGAATTCTTTTCCTATGTTTAATCCCTACACCCTGTGTTTTGGAATTAGCATTGCAGTTCCCTGTGCAGGAGGACAAGCCTGAGAGCACAAACCTCACAGGCCTGAGGAACTGCTCGGTCAGGGGAGGTTGTCAGTAGATCACAAGCTGAGCTCAGAGGAGCCCGAGGCACGAGGGCTGAGTTGTGCGAAGTCAGCAGCTGCGGTCAGCCCTGACCCCAAACAATTGGCCGAGGCTGTGTGGGTCAGAAGCTAATGAGAGAGCACAAACAGCCGATGGCTTCTATAGCTGGGGGACCACCGTCATGTGTGCCCTGCATTTTCTCCCTCCTCTTCATAGCAGTGCATCCTGGGAGTTCTCCCCGCCCAGGCCAACTCTGGACAAACCCCCGAGGGAGGCAGGGCAGGTTGATTATTGCCCTCACTTGACAGCTGAGGACTAGGGAGTCCGTGGGGTGAAAGGGACTCATCTAAGACCCCACTGCTAATGTGACAGGCAGAGCTGAGACCGGCGCCGCCTCTGGGGACCTGGAGCAGCTGATGCAACTGGGCTCAGCTGCAGGACTGGAGAACTCCCCGGGTCCCTTCTGTGATGAAGAGAGGGGGCACTTGCAACTGCTTTCCCCAGGAGGAAAGTAGAGCAGTTCTGTGACTGTCCCTGGGACCCACAGTGAGCAGAGACGGAGCCCGGTCAGGAATTTAGAATCCCTGAGTCCTGGACCCTTCCCTCTCTCTCTGGGTCCCCACACTGCCTCCCGCCTTCCTGTAGTGCTCCCAGGTCCCCATGCCCCTCCTGCTGTCCTCTCCGTCACGGCTCTCTCCTCCCATCCCTCCCCACTGGAAATTCGCGGGTCCAGGGCCTGCTCCTTAGGGACACAGGCTCCCACTGCCTGACAGGACCGGGGCCTGCTCCTTAGGGACACAGGCTCCCACTGCCTGACAGGACCGGAGCCACGGCCTCCGCGTGCGGCCGGTTGGGAAGACTCCCAGCGAGGGCGCTCCTTTCGGCAGAACAATGGCTTTTAGTTGCCTTTAAATTCCTTTTTAAAAACCATTTTATTGAGATAGAATCAACGTACTATAAATTGACCCATTTAAAGTATACAATCCAAAGCCTTTTTGTATATTCACAGATTGGACATCTATTACCAGAATCAATGTTATAGTGTCATCACCCCAAAAACATACCGCACGCCCCCTTGAGTCAGTACCCGTCCCCCAAAAGTCCCTCTCCCCACCAATCCTAGGCAACCGCTAATCTCTCTCTCTGTAGATCTGCCTATTCGGGACTTGGGAATGGAGTCATTAGAGCAGGTGGTCCTTTGTAACGGGCTTCTCTTACTGGGGAGAATGTCTTTGAGGTTCATCCATTGGCAGCAGGTACCATCAGCACCTTATTTCTTGTCATTGCCAGGCCGCATTCCATTTGGGGGTGTACCACATCCTGTTTAATCTGTTCCTTAGCCCAGGGCCATTTCGGCTGCTGCTCCTTTTGGGCTACGATGAGCAATGCTGGTATGAACATCCTTGTACAAGTTTTCGAGTGGACGCAGGTGTTCATTTCTCTTGGGCTGAATCCCAGGGAAGGAATTTTCAGGCTTCAGCCAGCAGGTGGGGGGGTGGGGGTGGGGCAGTAGTTTTCAACCCACTTCCCGTTCGCCACGAGAATACTCGCTGGCCGGCTTGCAGCCGCGGCATTTACCCCAAGAGAACTCACGGATTACAGTCCTAACCTTTAAAAAAGAGTTATTAAATGCTGATCATCATATACATTTCTGTTACATTAGGATCAGAGACAAGTTCTGTTTATTTTATATTTTATTTTCACATTGAAAACCAGTCGGTTTGCTTCAGCCTCAGAGAGTGTACTTATGTAAAATTAAATGAACGCAGCAGCGAGTTGCCCTTTTCTTTTCCGATATGAAAAATGGGTCAAGCAACCGTCCTGTGGCCCCAGAAATCACCCCAGCTCTTGCCGAGGTCTTGGAGATTCTCCGCCCTCTGGAGGAAATCTTTCATCGTTCTCCGGGGACTCATGGTGCATGTGAGGTCTCCGGTGCTGCACCTCCCCAGGACAGAATCTGAACCTTCAGGACTGAGCTACCTTGGATTCACTGTTAAGAGCCCAAGAGAAAAAACTCTGGAGAGAAGCCGTCAGGGTGCAGGCCCTGATTCTGTTCCTTAAAAATTGTGTGACCTTGAGCAAGTTCTTTATCCTCTGTAGGCTCAGCTTTCTTACCCCCTCAGAAGGAAATCAGCTATCTGCTTCATAGGGCTGTCGGACGGCAGGCCTGGGCAGCCTTTTCCAGGGCAAGGGCTACTTCTCCACGTGGTGCAGTCCTCTAGCTATTTATTTTATTATTCAGGTGGCCACCCCAAAATTGCTTGGTGGTGGACCGGTGAACCACGACTGACGTCTCGCCCAGCCCTGTTCTAAGGACTAAATGAGATAAAGAACGCCAAGTGCTTGGCACAGGGCTCAGGAGGGAGGAAGCGTGCATTGGGCGGGGGCTCTTCTAGGGTTCCCGGTGGGACAGAACTGGGCATGCGCGGAGAAAGGAACCAGAAGGGCCACAGCCAGCTAGAACCTGGGGCTGGAGAACCCGGGGCCAGGACGCTCTGTCAACACAGGTTTGATCCAGGGTCCTCTCTGCTGTCCCACGGTGCGACAGCCCTGCGTGGGGCTGGCAGGCGACTCCCAAGTCCAGCATGCATCTTGGGCTCGTGAGGAAGGACAGCAGCCTCCTGTTTTACAGCCTTAGTATCTGAGCCCCAGGCAGGAGTAAGTCAAAAAGACCCTGCGCTGCTGGACAGATGGTGCTGTGGTTCCCAACCCATTTGCACCTGGGCATCCCTCTTAAACCCATTTCTCTAAACTGTACCCCTTGTTTTTAAAACAGCTGTTTTTAAATACTGACACGTTTGTTCAGGGCCGATATTAATGTAAAATAGTGGACAGGAGGTTACAAGCTAGGAAAGAAAAATTACTGCACTGAAAGTACAAACCACAGATTTAATTTTACACTATCTGTAACAGTTAAATATTGATCATGCTGATCAAGTATTTAAACATTATATAAAAAAACTACTTGAAAAGAATCACAATTAAAGACAATGCATTTACTTTTTCTCAGTCAGTAACTAAACTGATCAAACAGTCTGGCTACAGATGTATTTATATGTTTGGGGAAGTTCTAGAACTTTCGTAAATGGGTTGTTCTGAAACTGTGCGTCATGATGGGTAGGAGAGCCGTTTGGGGGCGGGGTTCCTAGCCCCGCCCTCACCATCATCATTCGCTCATGTGATCTCATTTTGAAGTGTCTCCACTAACAGAGATTCAAACTCAACATTTATTGTTCCCTAACTAACGTTTTGCATGTTTTCACTTCACTTGTTTTTTTCGCCATTACTGATTATCTTCCACGTACCCCTGAACGGCCCAGCACGTACCCCCGGAGGCACGCGGACCACTGTCGGGAACCCATGTGATAGTGACGAGCCCAGGCATGAAGCGTCTACCTTTTACCTGAGCCGGTGTCCCCTCGCTTTACACACGATTCTAATAAGCTTCATTATCAGGTTGTCAGCTCCACAGAGAGAAGTGACTGCTGACAGTCTGACAAGTAAGGAGGCAGAGGAAATATCGAGGCAGACAGCAGAACGAAGGAGGAGTCCCAGCCATCAGGCTCTGGAGAGGCGTTTCTTCCTCCCTTTGATCTCTGAGGGCTGCGTGTGTGGTAACTCAGAATCATAATGTTCAAAATCTTGACCCTGCGGAAGGATGTTAAATCCCATTAAGTGTATGTTAGGAAACCTCGGACGCGGGGAGCTTTCAAGTGTGCATATATTTCCCAAGCATTTGATTCCCACGTATTGCAATCATTTCATTATCATTCGAGGCCCCTGATAATCCTGTGGTCTAGCTGGGGCTGGTATTATTGTCTCCCATTTTATAGATGAGGAAACTAAGGCTTAGAGAGACTTGCCTAGGCTTATATAACTAGTGAGTGGCAAATCTGGGCTTTACTCCAGGATTTGCAGTCCAGTGCTCTTTCCATTGTTCTCAAACTGTCCCTGGAGCTCCCCACACCCCCAATGCACCCAGGGGCCTCAAGCTACCAGGGCCATCAATGTCCTTTACAGTCCCCATCGGATGGGCCAAGCATGTCCCTCCTCACCTCTGGTGTCCCATTTCCTCCAATAAACTCCTAAATGATACACGACTGGAAAAGCATCCTTAGTTCACATGGTGTCCTCTCCATCCAACAGAGCCCTGTCGTGAACTCTTTGCAGTAGGCTTGTGTCTATATGTATCCCTCATATTAAGTGAACACTTAACACTCATTGAACGAGTGTGTGCGCATGTAGCAGTGGCCTCCTGTAGACCCAGGATATTACTGCATATAATTTAGTCTGAACGTGGGAATCGCAGGCCCCACAACTGACTCCAGGAAGAGTTATGTGCACAGAGTTGGCTTCAGTGACAGCATACAGATGGCCACTAATTCACCCGGGAAGATCTGGCCCCAGTCGCCGTGTTGCCTACCTCGGGCTCTGCTCCCTCCTGCACCCCGCACCAGCGCCGCCCTCGCTGAGAGGTGAGGAAAGCGTGTGCACGTGGCATCCTGATGGCAGCCACGCGCGTATCTCCACACCGGGCACTCGGGGAAGGCGCGGTCTGTGCTCAGAGGGAAATGATACCCCGCCTTCGCCTGGTCACTCTGAGAAGCCAGCCCAAGTCCAGTGTGGTTGGCACACGGCAGTGTTTCCTGTTCTGCTCCCTGCCTGTCGGGAGCGGATGGTCAAACGGGAAAGATGGAGCAGAGACCAGCACGTTAGCACGTTAGCAAGCCGGCGGACACCTGGTGTGGAATGAGTGCTACAGACAGGGCCTTTTGGCCAAGACTTTCCTTTGCTCCTTTCCTGGCCCCATTCTCCCTCTAGGTTAGCGGTCATTGGGAAGGACACCCTGAGGAGCTGGGGCGTGAAGTGAGCCCTGTGGGACGTTGGGATCTAGGGAGGCAGGGAGGGAGGAGGCATTCCAGCCGAGGGTCACCGTGGTGGACGTCTCACACGCCGTACAGCGTGACCCCAGGAGAGAAGAGCGCTTGAAGGCTGGGTGAGAGGAGGCCGGGAAGAGCCTGAGAAGTCGGCCTGGCGGGTTTGGACGTCACATAACCAGCCAAAGAGAACCATGACAGTCTCCATCAGAGCGGAGATTGGGGACAGGATGGCAGGGGGGCCTCTGTGCAGAGCAAGGCGCTTCTTGTTCATTTGCTATTTAATCCCGACAGCAACCCCAGGAAGCACGAGTGTACCTTCTCTTGTTTTGCAGATAAGGAACCAGAAGCTCAGGAAAGCTAGGAAAATGGCTCTAGGTCACCAGCAAGTTGGTTGGACCCCAGGTCCAAAATTTATGTTCTTAACGCTGACACACAGCCTTCGAGGAATCTTTGTCTGACAAGGAGGGTGCAGGCTGCACCGAGTGACCCCAGAGCCAGGTCTTCCTGCTAAGAAAACCCCAAAATGTTTCAGTGTGCTGTGTACCCCAGCGCTGGAGCACCCAAGAGTCAGGGCACCTGCACAGCAGGGACACCCAAAAGTTCTGTTAAGAATTTGTTTTTGCTATGAAAAGAAAAAATCAAAGTAATCGTTGTGGAAAGAAAATTAGACCTCTGTTGGACTTTGTATTGGTTTACTAGGGCTGCTGTAACAAAGCATCACACAGTGAGCAGCTTAGAGAACAGAAGCCTGTTAGAAACCTACTGTCTCACAGTTCTAGAGGCTAGAAGTCCAGGGTCAGGGTGTCACCAGGTTTGGTTTCTTCCAGGGGCTGTGAGAGAGCATCTATTCCATACCCCTCCCCTAGCTCCTGTGGTTCGCCGGCCGTCTTGGGTCTCCTTGGCTTGTAGAGACATCACCCCGTTCTCTACCTTCATCTTCACACGGTATTCTCCTGTGTACACCTGTGTGCAAATCTCACTTTTTTTAAATAT
>PVJL010012230.1:0-38328 GCA_004026885.1 Lyroderma lyra
GCTGGGGGAGTGCTCCGGGAGCCCGTCCGCTGGGGGAGTGCTCCGGGAGCCCGTCCGCTGGGGGAGTGCTCCGGGAGCCCGTCCGCTGGGGGAGTGCTCCGGGAGGCCGTCCGCTGGGGGAGTGCTCCGGGAGCCCGTCCGCTGGGGGAGTGCTCCGGGAGCCCGTCCGCTGGGGGAGTGCTCCGGGAGGCCATCTGCACCAGCTGGCATGGCTGTGAGCGCTCGGCTTTGGTGAAGTTTTCTGGAGACTCTTTCAAAGTTTGCCCATTTCATGATGGGTGATTGACACGTCAAACAAACAAACAAACAAACATACAAAAGACGGCAGAAGCACTAAAAGGCATCAAAATCGATGAGTTCAAAAACTGTTGTGAGCAGTGCAGAAGCGTCTCAATAGGCGCACTGCATCCAACGGAGAGCACTGTGAAGGTGACTGAAGCATAAACCGTGTAAGAATAAGCACACAACTCTTGAATAAATAAATTCCACGTTTTTTATCATTTTACAACAGGCCGTAGACATGGCCCACTCGGTTACTTCTCCAGTTTCCTCTCAGCGAATTAGGAGAAGAGCAGCCAGGACCTGCCCTTGGGCCGCCCCACAGCCCAGGTCTGCCCGACGTGCCGTTTGACCGCCCGGCATTTGCGGGTGACACCTATTCCGTGACTGTGAGGTGACGCTAGCTTAGGCTGGGCTCTAGATCCAGTATTACTGGTCCCCCTGGGAAAGGCCCTCAGGAGACATGGACAAGGGGAAGGGCTGGTGATGGCAGAGGCACCGTTTGCAGTGATGCCTCCTGAGAAGTCAGCTGTCATGGAAGATGCCTCGAAGCCACTGGAAACTAGGGAGAAGCAGGGTCAGGCTTGTCCCCAGGGCCTTCAGAGGGAGCACGGCCCCCCCGACATGTGGAGTTCAGATCCCCAGCTTCCAGAGCCCGAGAGTAATGGACTGTTGTCATCAGCTGCCACACAGCCCTAGGGACTGCGGGTAGAAGGATGCTTGTCTCCTCGGGGCGCAGGCTTTCATTTTTCTAATTTTGCTTTTTGCACAGGCTCTTGCCTCGGTGTCTGGTGCTGGCACAGGTATGCTGAGTGACCCCCTCATTTCACATCTGTGTCCTGTGGGATTGGTTACCGCTCAGGGGCATGATCCACACTCAGGGGCGTGATCCCACAGACCTGGCTCTGCCTGCATGCCCTCCCCACTCCCCGTGCTGTCCCGGCGCCATCGCCCCCACGGTGACTCCGTGCCGCCACTCCCGCATTGTCCCCGTGCTGCCACCCACACTCTGTCCTCACACCACCACCCCAGCCCTGTCTCCATGCTGCCACCCCCACGATGACTCCGTGCTGCCACCCCTGTGCTGTCCCCATGCTGCCACCTCCACCCTGTCCCCACTCCGCCACCCCTGCAGTGACTCCTTGCCACCATCCCCATGCTGTTCCCGTGCTGCTACCTCCGTGGTGACTCCAGGCCTCCTCCCAGAAGCATCCATGACCCTGCCCTGTCCGGCTTGAGGCAGGTGGCACATACCAGGTACCTTTTTCCTTTTTGTACCTCATTTGCCTCTCAGGGAAAACCTCACCAAGCATGTGTTGGGGACAAGCCAGTAGTTCTGGCGGTGGGCACACGACGTTCATGCTGCAAAATTCCACAGTGACAGTGGGTTCTGACCTCCGGGGGGTCGAGTGCCTTTCTCTGCATCCCTTTCATTTAGTAAGTGGGGGTTCCTGGGGCAACCAACTGGGCGCTCTCCCTGCTTCCTGCCTGGTTCATTGTCCCTGGTGGTCAGCCAACACTGAGCTACTGGAGCTGCCAGGAAAGGCCACATGCGGTGTGGGGGCTGACTTCTCAAATCTGGAATGTTCCCTGGTTCCCCTCCCTCTGGCCAACTCCTCTTCACTCCAGTGTGGACCTGGTCACCACTTGGAGAAAATTTCCCTGGTACCCGGAGACTGGGCTGCTTACCTCCCCCTCCCCCTCCCCCAGCAGTCCCGGCACAATGGTGATTGTAACTGTGTGTTGAACTGTCTGTCTGTTCTACGGGTCCTAAGCACCCTGCCTGTTGGCAGGGAGGTGGTAAGCCCTGGATGGGCCTCCTTGAATGGAGGAATGAACTGGGCCGCGGTTCAGAGTAGAGGAAGCGTGCCTTCGGCATTCCTTACAGGCCCGCGTGCTATTCCCCACCCTCCTTACGGTAATACCAGTGCCTGTGGTTGTCAACAACAGTTTCTTCAGATGTCTGTCCTTAAAAGGACGGTACCACCAGGGCACATCCAGTAGGAAGGCTGTTGTAAAAAACAATAATAATCCCCCATAAACATCCCCCATCACCACACACACACACAAAAAAAGGAAAATAACAAGTGTTTGCAGAGATGTGGAGAAATCGCAGGACGTGTGCCTGGAACAGCCTCTGTGGAAATTTTTATGGTGGTTCCTCAAGGGAAATGCCCGGATGACCCGGCCATCCCACTTCTGAGCATGCATCCAACAGAGCTGAAGCATGGACTTGAGCAGGTGTTTGTGCACCCATGAGCCTAGCAGCAGGGTTCACAGTGGGAGGAGCTTGGGGTGCACTGATAGAGGAGTGGATGAACCAGGTGCGATCCCTGCATGAGGCGGAGTATTATTCAGCCTTAGGAAGGAAGGAAGGATGTTCTGACGCACGTGTACCACGGGTGACACTTGAGGACGCCATGCTAAGTGGAATCAGCCAGTGACGAGAGGACAAGCGTGTGACTGTACTTATGTGAAGTGTGTAGAGGAGTCAGGTTTATGGAGACAGACAGTAGAAGGGTGGTTGCCACAGGTGACTGGGCAGAGGACCTGGGAAGCTTTTGTTTGTTGGGGACAGGGTTTCAGTTTGGGAAGATGAAAAACACCTGGAGTGGGCTGCCCATATGGCTGCACAACAGCACGAACGGACCTAATGCCATTGAAGCATACACTTAAACGTGGTTAAGTGATAAAGATACATGTTATATATATTTTACCATGGTTAGAAAATTAAAAACTATATATATATATATGTTATAAAAAAGGATGATAGTGATAAGCAGAGTGTCACACGAACTTGAGATCTCTCCGCTGACTGTGAGAAGGCAGGCCCTCGTGTACCCATTCCCAGTACCTACCTTGTCTGGATTCTCTGACTATCAGCAACATAGAGAATAATGCTGAAACAATCAGTTTATTTGTAAAATTTACCCAATAGACTGAGATACTTGGCACTCATCTTTGGTGGGATTATCTTTAAAACAGGCATTGCAGATATTGTTGTGGAAGAAAATTTTTAATGAAATAAAAAAGCAGAGCAGGAGAAGTCACAGGTTCCTACACTGGCTTCCTTGCCCCTCTATTGCATGTTCATAAATTCATTATGTGTTCCCCGCGTTGTGGGTGATACCTTAGCACTGACACCCCATCATTAGGTTGCTTGAGAAGGAAAGGTTAATAACATGAAAATTTGAGGTTTACGTTTCTTCATTTTCCACAGGAAATTTGTTCCTGTCTTATTTAAATATAAGCCAAGACAGTCTAGGGAATTATTTGAAATAAATATTGAGAAGGAGAACTCATTGAAATGGAGTTAATCCTCCCGGAAATGGATAGCAACAGGGTATTTAATCACTACATATCCAGTTAGATCACATTCAGAACCTGCTGAAAATGGGACTTGACAACCTCCTTAATTTAGGAGACGGTATAATGCTTCAGGCTTTAATCCTCTGGCGACAAGTATAGGACTTTGGGCTTTGGCACAGTTTTCATGAGGACACCTTTCCTCTTACTAACATGTTTTATACATGAGTCCGTACAAGTCGTTTGTAAATCAGTGACATTCACGACAGTAATACTCAAGTTTTTCTTTTCTTGAGGAAATATGAACATTGACATGTTTTTAATATCTGATGTGATGACTTCCAGGTTTATCTGTGGCTTGGAAACCTATTTCTAAGACTGATTTAAAATTTGAAAGATACTAGTGGGCCCTGTATCCCACAAGATCAGAACTACGCAGAGTCTAGAATTTCTGTCTATTTGTTTTGAGTGCTAAAGAAGAGAATAATACGAGCATGCCATGTGTTAGTCGAACGAACACACACAAACCATATGGCCTGACTCTTTTACTAAATGGAATGGGAATAGTAAATTTTGATCTGCTCTATGTCATGTAAAAGTTACAAAGCATTCTCCATAAAAAAAAAAAGTCTCAGAAAAGTAAATTAAAATCATACATCTTCTCCCCGCTCCCCATAGGTAATAGAAACTTGGTAACGAAATGAAGTCCATGAACAGATTTCCAATTAAATTCCTCATTGTGTAAAAAATAAAAATCATAGAAACAATACAATTTATTATATGATTTGTCATCAGAAATGCTATAGCAAAGCTTATATACGCTTCCATGACTTAATAAATCTTTACCGCAAAGTAAACAACTTACAGAATTAAAACTCCTCTGTGAAAAGAATACGGTAATTTATCACATCATGCAATATCCACGTAAGGCGAATAAAAGTTACCCGTGAATATCGATAGTCTCTAATGTATTTTAGGAAAGAAAAAAGAAAGACTCCTTTTTTATAAAGAGCAAGTTGGCAAATACAGCTGTACACGTAGTTTATTACTGGAAAGCATATCTTTAGAGAAAATATAAACAAAGTTGCAGCTTGTGAATGTGCACGTTATATTATTTGACTGAAAAACACAAGAACTTTCCAGTAAACATACCACAATTTGCCATGGTGCTCCATAGGCTTAGATGTGGTAACCTTTGCTTTGGCTATCAACCAACCTTCAAGAGCACATCCACATGACTTGTTTTTTTCTTTTAGTTTCATTTGTGAAACTTGAGATACACAAGAGAATATTTGTTAAGAATAGTTATTATCTTTGGACCATGATTCATGAAAGCCACTTTATATAGTGATTTGTTTCCAAAATGAAAGTAGTTGAATTTTTTCATTTGATTGTAAAATACAATATGCTTATAAAATCAGCATACTGAATCAGACGATTCAGTAAGCATGGAGGAAAAAGTGAGAACCAATTATGTTCCACAATCCAGAGATCACCACTATTAATATGTTGGGACACATAATTCCCAACTTTTATGCATAACTATTTAAGCATACACATGCATATAACATACATTTACTTAAGCAAGGACGGTATTATGCAATATAATAGCTAGCATGGTACCCATTTATTTGGAATAAACAGAAGAAAGATAGGCATTTACTTTATATTGTTTCTAATAGTTCATTCATGTAAACACTTTGGTGACTTGTTAGCTTACTGCCATTAATTCCTTAAGATAAATTCCTAAACTGTAACTGATGGGTCCAAGTTATTTTCCTCCTACACCTCATCTATAAGAGTTTGATTTAAATCTTGGGAAATTTCCTTAATTTAATCTCCTAAGTCTTTAATTAAAGGTTATATTTTGGTATTAGCTTTGTTTTTTGTTTCCTCTCTTTCTCTCTCAGCTCATGCAAACCATGACGTCGTATCTTTGAGTATTTGTTATAGTTTTTTCTTGTTTCCTTTTTTAGATTTTCTTCCATCCTTACATAGTTCTGTTAATATGTTTTTCTGTTTGTTTACATTGCATTCGAACATGTTATAAAGATTATTCTCAAACTCCTGGTGACGTCTAATTGTCCTTTCATGTTGAGCAATGAGGCCCCAGGGAGCTGACAGGCTGATCTCTCTGCAGGGAGCTCTGTTGTGTGGGCTCATCAACCAGCTTTATTTTTCCCTCTGTAGACCCCCCAAAAGTCTCTTCCTATGCCTTTTTCCTGGAAGACTTGACCTTCTTCAGCAAGGAGTTCTTCCTTTGCATTTTTGGGGGGAGGGGAAGGGTATGTGTGAGCCACAGAGCTTGCTTTCGGGGAGCCTGCTAGTGAGCAGGCAGTGGCTCATGGTGTTCAGTATTGAATTTTAATCTCATTCTACAATTTGTACTGCAGGGCTCATTCTTCCCCTCTTGGTGCTGACACCTCAAGTGCAGAGCTCTTAGGCCCCATGTCTGCAAAGACTCAACCCCCGTTTCTATGCATAACTGATAACTACAGGTAGAGAAGGGGGGATTCTTATATGAAGTCGGATAATTATATTCACGAACTCATCCTAGAAAAAGTGCTACATACCTCGTGGCTCAGTATCACCACAGTCCCCTTCAAAGTCCTCCCTTTGGGAGGCTATGCACTGACACCAGTACCTAGTCCACCTTTCAAAGCAATTTTGGAACTCTTTTTCTGGAATGGCCATCAGAACTGTTGTCATACCTGAATCTGACAATTAAGTTTGCAAACTTGCCACCGTGCGCTTATGTTGGCGGCACTGCACAAACAACTTGGTATGTTGTCATAACCTTGGCAGGTTTGGGAACTTAATTGTCAGATTTGGGTATGCCAATAGCTCTGATGGCCATTCCAGAAAGAGTTCCAAAATTGCTTTAAAATGTGGATTTATGCACTGGTGTCAGTGCATAGCTCCCCAAGGGGAGTACTTAGAAGGTGACCATAGTGATAATCACCCATGAGGTAGGTAGCACTTTTTCTAAAATGAGTTCACGAACTTAATTGTCAGGCCTCATATACATTTCCATCCAATTGAGGACATTGAGTTTGAAAACCCTCATGCCTTTTTCTCCCTGTATTTTCTGTGTGTGGTAGCTGGTCATGCCACATCTCAGGTCTTTTGGAGCTTTTGTGGGAATAATACCTGCATAGCAAATACTTAATTTTAGTGCATCGGTTCCCGAGGGGTGGTACATGTACCCCCGGGGGTACGTGCTGAGCCGTTCAGGGGTATGCGAAAAATAATCAGTCATGGGTAAAAAACAAGTGAAATAAAAAAATGCAAAAGGTTTATTACGAAACAATGAATGTTAAGAATCACCATTAATGAAGACAGTTCAAAATTAGATCACATTGGTGAATGATGATTGGGGAGGGCGTTGTGATAAACTCTCCCCCTCAAACTGCTCTCCTACAAATCATGACTCACAGTTTCAGAACAATCCATTTGCAATGTTTCTAGAACTTCCTCAAACATGTAACTACATCTGTAGCCAGACTGTTTGATCAGTTTAGTTATTGACTAAATCAAAGTAAGTGCATTGTCTTTCATCATGATTGTCTTCAAGTAGTTTTTTTATTTAATGTTTAAATACTTGATCATCATTATCAATATTTAACTGTTATGAATATTATAAAATTAAATCTGTGGTTTGTTCTTTTAGTGAGACAATTTTTCTTGTCTAACTTATGACCTCATTTTCACTGTTTTACATGAAGACAGGCATTGAACAAAAGTGTCAGTATTTAAAAACAGCTATTTTAAAAACAAGGGGTACAATTTGTAGAAATGCATCTAAAAGGGGTACATGAGGGGGAAAAGGTTGGAAACCACTGCATCTAGCATTTCCAGAAACAGCCCTGCCTATACCTTGATTTTAGCCCAGGGAGTCTTGTTTCAGAGTTCTGGCCTTCAGAACTGTCAGACAAATTTGCATTGTCTTAATTGACCAAGTTTGTGGTAAGTTGTTACAGCATGAATAGTGACCTCATGCATTAGCTAATTCAAGATATTAGGAGTGTGACTGCTGCGAGGATTAAATGGCACCATGTGAGTGAAGTGCTCACCCCAATGTCTTGCTCAGAGTGAGGAACCAATAAATGGTAGCTGCTGTTCATATAATTATTATTGTTATTATTTTATTGTTAGACTTACTGGGGTGACATTGGTTAACTAGAATTACATAGTCATCTAATTATTTTTGTAACATATAGTAAATGCGTATTATAACACTTATACAAGCAGGCAAAAGATAAGGACTAACCCACATTCTGCTAAAAACTGTAAGAATGCTTGGCCCCACTGGTATGTGATATTGCAGGGTGTGATTGAAAACCTTAATATTTATGGCAGACAGGATATAAACTGTGACAAGTATTAACATTTAGAGAAAACAGAAACCACAGGAGAGATGCAGTACTATTTTCATCCTACTGAGCACTTTAATGAATATATTTAAATACTTGGAATAAATCTGTTTATTTCAACAAAATGTGATAGCATCAAAATTCCTCAGGGTGTAAGATACTCAGGATTTCCATTTTCATGAATAGCCTCACTCTTCAGACAGCTGGCTCTATTTAATTTCCCTAGGTTGGATTTGATAGGAGTCGTTTTAGATAGCACCTTTCCCCCTAGTCCTAAACATGAGTGGAGTCACTTTTAACAGAATTCTATACCAAATGACTTCCACTGTCCGTAGTTTCAAAAGTGATTTATACTCTCGGATTGCATGTTCTAGTCCAGTGGTTCCCAACCTTTTTCCACTTGGTGTAACCCTTTTAAACCAATTTCTATAAATTGTACCCCTTGTTTTGAAAACAGGTGTTTTTAATACTGACACTTTCGTTCAGTGCCTAACTTAATATTAAATAGTGGAAATGGGGTCATACTTTAGGAAAGAAAAATGACCTCACTAAAAGGACAAACCACAGATTTACTTTTACAATATTCATAACAGTTAAATATTGATGACAAGTATTTAAACATTAAAAAATACTTGAAAAGAATCATGATTAAAGCCAACACACTTACTTTGACTCAGTCAATAATTAAACTGATCAAACAGTCTGGCTATGGGTGTATTTATATGTTTGGGCAAGTTCTCGAATTGTGGAAATGGATTGTTCTGAAACTGTGCGTCATGATTGGTAGCCATGCCCTCCCCAATCAGCATTCGCTGATGTGATCTCCTTTTGACGTGTCCCCATGAACGATGATTCAAACTTAGCACTTATTGTTCCATAACTAATGTCTTGCAGTTTTT
The DNA here is from genome assembly GCA_004026885.1 of Lyroderma lyra. NCBI lineage: Eukaryota > Metazoa > Chordata > Mammalia > Chiroptera > Megadermatidae > Lyroderma > Lyroderma lyra. Next base: position 8,858 of record PVJL010012230.1, read on the forward strand.
ACTTCCTTGGTTTTTTCACCATTACTATTATTTTTCTCCTACCCCTAATTGGCCCAGCAGGTACCCTGGGAGGACTCATACTACTGCTTGGGAACCTCACCTCTAGTACAATCCTTAGCTTTTCACCTGTTTTCTGTGGTGCATGCATCAATATTTTAAGCTTAAAACATCGTGTTTTTCCTTCAGAATTAGGGAAGAGTTTTGAGCACTATATATTAAATTTCTTTAGTGATACTATTCCTTAGAAACACCTTTTTATACTTGTAGTACTGTATTAAACTTTCTGTTCTTCTCCATTCACAACCCCAGGAGTTCACAGTACTATTCTCAGTTCCCAGTTGAACTGATGTTATGTGGGTGACAGAATCGAGATTTAATGGTCAGTTTGTTATTTTGGAAGGATTGTGTTTAATCAATTCTTCAGAGAGAAACAATAGAAACTTAAGGACTTACATTAGGTTACATTGATGTAACTCACTCATTTATTCATGTATGCAAAATAAATATTTATGTTACATAGAAATGCTTTACTTGGAAAGATGGGGTTCATACGAAAGGTAAGTAAGGACCAGTAATTCAGCGAGTCTACCACAAACAAGGTAGGGTGAGAGTCAGGACGAATGCACATAATTTACATTGGGAACAGACGTGGGGTATGGGGAAAAACAGGGATGGAGTTAGGATACCGTTTGGTAGGCAATGAGAAACCTTAGTTCACAATGGAGGTTCCCAAAAGTGTGTGTTCGCAGCACATTTTCAGATACTCAGATTATTGCCAGTCACGTGAAGTTAGTAAAAGATACACACCAATCCTTTCTAATTTATAGACACAATCACAACTACAGTATTAAACGGTGGGCCATACAGTCTACGTGAACTTACATAGTTTTTAGACTATTTTTGGTAGCCCCTCAGCAATATAAACTTTTCAAAATAACTTGCACAACTCTCTTGTGTACCCACAGGGACACATTCTTGGCTCTGTCAGTAGCCTTATATCAGGGGGTTTCCTTGTGTTCTGTTTACACTTTGCTGTATCACACAACTTTCTTATTCATGTTTGCTCTTCTACTTAGCTATAAAACATTCAAACACCTTCTTGATTCATAGATGCATTCTTTCATTCTATAAGTATTTTGAGTACAATATTTGCAATTTTCCTGTCTTTTTTATTCTGTTATGCAGGGTCTGGCACAAATAGCACCCCTTTTTTATGAATACATGCTCATTCAAACCTAAAACACAAAGGTTTCTACTTCAGAAGGGGCATCACTTCTGCCTGACGTTGTATATTTTTCTTCCTAGTTTCTGTTCTCGGTACATCTGTTTTCTCTTGCCGTGTTAGAACATTCCTCAGGTGCCTGGCAATGCACCTGTGTCTCCTTGTGTTTGCTCTGTGCATGGACGGACCTGTTCTTTGGAAGTCTTGGGAAATTTAGACTTCTCCATGAGGCATCTACTCCATAGGATGTACTACCTGGGCCATTTTCCCGGTGACTCCAACGTGTATTGTCTTTGGTTCATCCCTGGGGCTGGTAGAATGCCCGAGGGACAGTCTTCCCATCACCTGCCTGATGTGTCATAGCCCAGGGATGAATGGGGTTGTGATTCTCCATATTCACAAGGGAGATAGACTGTTCAGAGACCTCCAAGTTTGGTTTGGTGCTTCATATTCCTGAATGTCTTTGAGGACTTGTGCAAAGAAGGTTGTCGCCCTGCCCCAACAGCTAGTTTGAGATTCTTTTGTTTTTTTCCCTCTGCTTCCCAAATCTCAAATTACCTAATTTGTTATCTATCATCTCCATATCCATTTCCTTGTTTTTGTGATTCTGTGCCTCATGTCTTAGTGACAGTCAAGGATGTGCACACATGCACACACACTCACAGTCATGTTAGTGCTTTAATAAAAATAAAGATAACACATTTTAGTCCCCCCTTTTATCAATAATGGCTAGTTTCATGCAGGTTTCTCTATTAGGCATTGACCTTATAGGTAGTGCAAGAATGTGACTCCTACTAGTGACTGGTGCAGGGTAGGGGCTCTGCGTGCTCACAGATGCTTGTCTGCATTCAGACCCTCAGGGTCTTCCTGTGGTTGTAGACCTGTGGCCTTCATTCCTGGACTTAGGTGGGGAGACCTCAACCTCGGCACAGTGGTGCCCTTGTGGTCCTGTCTGTGGAAGGGATCTCCTTTATCTCTGGCAGCTAGAGGCTTCACGTGACAGTTTTTGCACTTACATCTATATTTACATATTTGGGAAGAAACATATGTATGTACTTTATGTATCAGTTATGTATGTTTGCATTAGGAATGGAGGCTTTTCGTGTCAAATCACATCTCCATCTTGATGGTCATCTCCTCGTGTTACTAAGGTATTACATTAAAAATGGATGTAGTTTCTAATGTGACCTCACTCACCAGGCAGAAGTGAGCCACGCTTCCCGGATGGGAACAGATGGCACTTAGATTTATATTTTCAACTGACACGTAAGTGTTTGCGCTGCCGTTGGTAGCAGGGTGGAGCCCTGCAAAGTGCAGTCAGTCCGGCTCCCTGGTCTCCTGCTAAAGTTCATGCTGTTCTCCACCGTGTCGTGGGGTGTCTGCTTTTCATCCTCGATTACCTTTCCAGTAGGTAGTTTTTAAAGTGTCTCTACCCTTGTATCTCTAACACATAGTTTCTTCCTCAGCTTCTGGGTTGTCTCCGGCGTCTCTACAGTTCGTGGCTCAGATGCCAATCCCGGAGGGAGCGGGGCACAAGGGCTCATGCTGCTGACCCGAACGACAGGAGCAGGTGGGGAACAGGATCCCCGCTTCTTGGCTTTTCCCCATCAGTTTTTCAAACTTATTCATTTCTACTGATAGATTTCAGTGTTCCGCCAGCAACGTTTACACCTCTCATCATAGCGGGCGTTAATGTTTCACAAGGGTATTTGCTTGGTGGGAGGCGGGGTCAGTTATCTGTTAGAATTCTGACAGTGGTTTTTCTGGAAGAAAGAAGACATTAGTTTTTGGTAAACAAAACAAAACAAAACAAACAAAAGAACTGATCCATAGCCTGTGGGGGGCCAAAGGCATCCTTGTGGTTCAGCCCCCATTCTATTTCTGAGAGGAGGTTCAAGTGCAGGAGGAGAGGGAAGTGAACGGGAAGCGAACATGAGAGGTGGGCAGACAGTGATGATGGCTGTTGTTCAGCCACAGGTGACAACCTGGCTTTGTTTCTTGGGTTAATACATATAGCCTGTTCATGGGCTTACGACTGCCTTACACCATGCTGGTTCCGGTGACGTCCGGAAAACATACTCAGTTTCTGATGCGGAGGGCAGAAAAATACGTTTTATATCATATTGGCTTATTTTTTAAACCCCACAATAGTGTGTTCCTTATTTCTAATTATTTTAAAAAGATTATACATGCACACTATAGAAAACCAGTAACATAATTATGTCCCATTTATGATGGAAGTAGAATAAACACAGTAATTACAGTTAGCTTTTTTCATGGAACCTAAAATGCCATCACACATAGGATGCAACATTATTTTATATACAGGGAGTGATCAGAAAATACAGCGAATGTTTAAATTAAAAATATTATTACAGTAAAAGACATGGCTTCATGGCCATGAACCCTCCTCAAAAATCCTCCCCCTCACCTCGAACACATCCCATCGTTCTTGTTGCTTTCTGAAGCAGTTCTGGAAGTCCTCTTCCGTGAGCGTCTTTAGTTGTGCTGTCGTGGCTTTCTCGATGTCCCGAATCATTTCAGGTCACACATCAGTTCCGATACTGTGATTTCTGTCAAAGAAAAACATCACGGCGTGTCCTCATCCACCTTACTCACCGGATCTGGCACCGTGTGACTTTTGGTTCTTCCCCAGAGTCGAAATGACTGTGAAAGGTTCATGTTTTGAATGGATTCAGGATGTGAAGCCAGCTATGACTAGGCAACCAAAGATGCCCATGGAAGAGGACTTCCAGACCTGCTCCAGAGAGTGGCAGGAACGATGGGATGAGTGTGTTTGAAGCAAGGGTGAGATTTTTGGAGGGCAATTAATGCATATTAATGCATATTAAACTATTGTCTCAGCTTCAGAGCCGTGCTTTAATGCTCCATTGGGACCTTGTGCTGGGCCTCTGGGACTGTGCTTCTCTGTTGGCAGCTGGCTCCCATTAGGACCCCCAACAAGAAGTGTCACAGGGACACTGTTAGGCTGAGGAAGCCACAATTAGCCCCTTCCTGCTTGTTTTCTGTCCCTCTGTGTCCCTGGATCCCTCATTGCGTAAACGCATTGAAAATATTTTCTCTCAGTCCATGGTTGGCCTTCTCGTGTCCCAGATGGTGCATTTTTCAAATCTTAATACTGATTTTAACTTTGACTAAGTCCAGTTCATCAACTTTTCTTCTACTCTTTGTGCTGTGTCTTGTCCAAGAAAATGTTTTCTTCCAGAAAGAATCTGAGCGTCACATGCGTGGCTGTGATCCATATCCAAACAATTCTCACGTCTGCAGTCAGATAGGAGTTAGGGCTCTTTTTGTTTTTTAATTTTTTATTTCATGAATATCCTCTTGTTCCTGAGTCATTTATTAACAGAGGTTTTCCTCTGACATTGAACTGACATGTCATTTTTGTTGAAAGTCAGTTGACCGTACGCGTGTATGTGTGAGCATACTTGTGAAGTCTGAATTTTCTTCCCGTTGTCTGTGTTTCTCTCCATGCACTTGTGCTACTTTGAGTGAACATCACTTAGTATCTCCCACTGCAAGCAGAAGCCATAGTATCAGGCTTGTTCAGTTCAAGCAGGATCTATGAGTGATACAAACCAGCTCAGTTTAAATTTGCACCTTTGGGAAGGGATGGCCTACTATAAGAATGATCTTGAAAGTATAAAGGACTCGTGACTTCCAGGCAGCGGGTCCTGTCAGGCTCTTTTATGTCTCAAGTCCAAGGTTGGAAAAGTGTTGTGAGATTTAGGTTACCACCTGGCATAAACTCCAAATGTACACATTGTATGATGCTTAAGTAGGGGTGTATCTATAAATTTAGATCCTCAGTAATAAGAATTGAGGGCACTGAATGAAACTCATGAAAACATGGTGTCCTAACCATGGCCTGGGGCATGGCTGAGATATTTTTTGTTTTTCGTGAAAATAGTTCTGGGTAACTTAGACACAGAAATATGTTCCTTGGTAATTATTTGGAATTACTAATAAAGTGACAAGTAAATGACTCTAGAACAAAGCAGCCAACAGCATCCACCAAGATCATTACTTTGAAATAATAATAAAAAAACCTCACAAATATTTTAAAATCTTCTTAGAGCCCCCTAGAACAATGTTAACTTTTTTCCTAATTTTCAATATAAATACTGCATTCACTAAAGCAATTTCTTTCCTTGCATTCTAGCTCTAACCTGGCTCTTGTGTGATTTACAGAGCCCTTAATCTTTAGAGACAGACCTGCATATGAAATGTGTATTATTAATGTCTTTCCTTCTCTTTCCAAAAATTCATATAGATTATGCCCATATGTTGTGGAGATTCATTGATCACTTAAATTATCAATTCTTTATGCAGAGTGACGAAGTATAGTCTATAAATCTATCGCAGTAAATCTGTTAGTTTAGTGTTCCCCCACCCAGCCCCCCAAGAACCTTCCAACTTTCAGGTTAATGAAGAGCTTTATTGTGCTCATTCCCAAACACAATACTACTTACCAACAGTCAGCCATTGACTGGGTGTGTGTCCCTTTAAATCTTTGCATCCCTTGGAGTTGAATGATCCACCACTGGCAGAGTGCACTTTAATTAGCCCTGAAGGAGATTGCAGTGAGTTTGGAGCAGGTTGGGTTGTTATTTTTTCTGTTTTACGAAGGGTGAGGAAGAGCATGTAATTGGATTTTTAAAAATTATCATCAGCCCTCTAGAGGACGCCGTGTTTCCAGTTATGGCAGCCTGAGTGTCCCACCTCCCTAAGAAGGACCATTTTCACATTCAAGAAGGCCTTGCTCCAGGAGGACGGTTTAAGGAATGTGCCTGCTGTGTAGACGTCCACCTGATGTACTTGGAAGCAAGGTGGCCACAGAGCCCAGCACACAGCCGCCCCTGCTCAGCTCTGCCCTGCTCTCCACACGCAGAGGGGCTGCAGCAACTGGAGAAATCAATGATGGGTAAAAGTTACTGCTGTCAGTTCTGGAGAGAAAGCAGTCTAGCCGCGTCTCTCTCCTTCTTAGGAGTCACCAGGGTCTAGGAAAAAAGCCAAGTCCCTGTGTCCTCGTGCACACGAGCTGGTATTGTTTCCTTTCACAGAATGCCAGCCAGTCTCAACCAGGAAAGACCAAAGAGAATGTATATGTATGTATGGCTGTATGTGAACATGTAGTAAAAAGAGTATTTTAAACACCTAGTTTTAAAAAATCATTTTGATTAAGAAAGGGTCAATATTTCCCCCCAACCTCCATTTTTGACTTCCCACTTCTCAATTATAAACATAAAGTATAGATATGTCTGAAACTCTAAATTTGTTGCAAGAAAACATGTAGGGCTGATGTTTCTGTGAAATGATTTCTTTTGGATCTGCTCTCATGAGTGATAAAGAAAAGGAGGGCTTTCTTCTAAAGAAATTGTTTGAATTGAATGATGGAGAGAGATCTTTGAGGAATTTTTTAAACAGAAAAACAAGATATAAAAGGACACAGAAAGCTACAGACTGATAGACCTTGAGAATAAACATGCAAAAAAAAATCCTTAACAAAATATTAGGAAGTAACATCCATCAATATGCAAAAAGGAAAATGTTGTGTGATGGCCAAGTAGGGTAGACCCTAGGACTGCAAAATGGGTTGAATGTTTGAAAATCAATCAGGACAAAATTCTGTGATTATCTTGGTAGTGCCAGACAAATTATTTGACAAAATTCAACATCCACTTATGATAGGAATTTTCAATAAACTAAAGGTACAAGAAAACTGCTCCAACCTGACAAAAGCTAAGATGGTGAATAAGAAAAGGATTTCTATCCCTATCACTGTTCTACATTTTACTAGATGACTTAGTGCATATGGGACAAAGCAGGGTGCGTAAGGGGTCACAGTCAGACAGACTGAAAGGGAAGAAGTAAAATTTTATCATGGACAGCATAGTTGAATATGAACAAAAGGAATCCATACAAAAAGCTGTGAATACCTAGAAGTGAGTTTAGAAAAGTTTTTAGAATACATGATACAGATATAAGCAGTTGTATTTTCATACATCAACACCACCTAGGTAGGAAATAATGTTAGGAAAGCAATGCCGTTTTTAACGGAACAGAAAATTTGAAAGATTTAGGGACAAATTTAAAAATTATATAAGACTGTCCATTGAAAACTATACTTGCTGTTGAGAGAAATCCTAAAACTTAATGGAGAGCTATGCCACAATCACAGATTGGAAGATTCAGTGTTACGAGAGCAATTCTCCCTAGATGCATCTATACTTTCTATACAAATAGTCTAGCAGATCTTACTTGTTTTTTAATTGAGAAGCTAATGCTAAAACTTATCGAGGAATGCAAAGTATCTACAGTAGCTTAAACTTTTTTTTTGAAAAAGAAAGAAGTTGAACTCACCACTTGATTTCAGGACTCTGTTATGCTATAGAAATTAAAATGTACGAGTAGATGTGTAAATTAAAGGAACAGATTTTCGTCCAAAATTAGATCGCTCATATACGTTCAGTTTATTTCCTAACAAGCAGGCATGGCAACTCAAGCAGGGAAGAATAGTCTTTTCAACAAATAAAGCTGAAACAACTGGGAATTGATATGAAAAAAAAAAAAAGAACTTCAACACGAAACAAGAAATGAACAAAAATGAACTTAGGATGGATTACAGACCTGAATATAAAAGCTAAAACTCCACAGTGGTTGTACCAGTTTTCATTCCCACCAGCAGTGTACCAGAGTTCCTTTTTCTCCACATCCTCTCCAGCACTTGTTATTCCTTGTCTTGTTGATAATAGCCATTCTCACAGGTGTGAGGTGGTATCTCATTGTGGTTTTGATTTGCGTTTCCCTGATAGCTAATGAGGATGAGCATTTTTTCATATGCCTGCTGGCCATTTGTATGTCTTCGTGGGAGAAGTGTCTGTTAAGATCCTCTTCCCACTTTTTAATTAGATTGTTTTTCTGTTCTTGAGTTGTATGAGTTCTTTATATATTTTAGATATTAGATCCAAATATCTTCTCCCATTTAGTTGGTTGTCTCTTTGCCTTGTTGATGGTTTCTTTTGCTGTGCAGAAGCTTTTTAGTTTGATATAGTCCCATTCATTTATTTTTGCTTTTACTTCCCTTATCTTTGAGGTCAGGTTCATGAAGTCCTCCCTAAATCCAAGGTCTATAAGTTTAGTACTGATGTTTTCTTGGATACAGTTTACTGTTTTGGGTCTTATGTGGGGATTTTTAATCCATTTTGAGTTAATTTTAGTACACTGACAGTTTGCAGTTCAGATTCATTCTTTTGCATATTTTTCCAATTTTCCCAGCACCATTTCCTAGAGACTTTCTTTTCCCCATTGTATATTTTTCACTTCCTTGTCAAAAATTATTTGTCCATATATTTGTGGGTGTATTTCTGGGGTTTCATTTCTGTTTTATTGGTCTGTGTGTCTGTTTACTGAAGTTGACAAAGAAGCCATGGAATTATTGCCGAAGTGATAGAGAATGCAGTGCTGATGGGCACACCTATCACCGATGTCCTCTGTAGGCCATGGCTAACTATAGGGGACACTGTTACTTAACTGAGTTACTTAGTAGATCTTAGGAAGATATGAACTCAAACTAGTAGATTTCAGGGGGAAGGAAAATTAATGCATCTATCTTAGTGAGGGGCAGGATCTGACAGGTTCAGAGGGGCCGCCGGTGGGGCAGGCAACATGGGAAGAGCTATCAAGGTGGTCAGTAGACTCCTGTGTTCTTAGGGCATCCAATTAAACATCTACAGTCAGAGGCTCAGGTGAAGATCTCATGGATTTTGTGGGGGTGGGGTGTACAAGTTCCTAGAAGACTGACTGGTCTGTACCATAGAACATATCCACATGAATGATTCTCCTGCCTTCCCTCAACAAACTGCAACCATGTGCAAAGAAACGCACACACAGAAGAGAGAGGAATCTCCCAGCTTTTTGTCAGATAGATGATCCAAGGTGACAGTGATCTCAGGAACTGAAGGTGTCGTGATGGCCCCAGTTAGAGCAAGTTCTGTGTGAGCACCACATCCAGAATGGAGTCCTGGCTCAGGTCCACTTCATTTTTGGGTGCATGGACTTCATTGGAGATCTTTTATACAGTCTCTAGTATAACTGAAGTGGACAGATTTCATAGTTGGAAAATCCTTCATGTTGGTTCTTTGGCCTCTGGGGTCTGTGAGGTCAGAGCTGTCATAGTGGGAAAGGCCATGTGGTGGCCTCAAACTGTCGACTATTGGGATTGTAAGTCAGAAACATATCATATTTCTGGGGAGTGTCAGAGATTCGTTCTGTCCTCAGTCACTTAAAGAAGGGAGGGACAGTGGCTCCCGTCACTTCCCTACGTAATTCAGCTGTGAGAACTTCCTCCCCCCAAACTAGTTGTGTACTGGAAGATGTCAGCATGACCACTGTGCACTTGGCTATTTGATATTCTTTGTGAGAGCTGATTAATACAGCCTCAGGTGTGTGGTAGCTAGCCAGGACCTTGGCCAAATTGTTCTTTTCTATCCCTATCCAAAAGAAGGATAAGAAGCAATTTGCATTCAAAATGAGACAAACAGTGTATTTTAAGTTCTTGTGCCAGAGCTACATTAAGTTTTCTGGTTCTCTGTCATCCTGCAGTGCACAGGGACTTGTTTCACAGAGCAGCGCATCACTGCATTGTAACAGTGGTTGCCCGTCCGCTGACTAAGAAGTAGGAAATGGGGTGGAGGTCTCAGGGAGACACGTGTTCCCCAGAGGATAGGAGAGGAAAGCTCAAAGATGCAGCAGTCCAACGGCTGTCTTCAGTGTGGGGCACGAGTGGACTGCCAAGAGCCCCTGGCCCTTGGCCACCATGTACAGACACACCCATGCTCCCTGGGGAGTCCCTGTCACAGGCTGAGGCAGGAGCATCCGGGCAGAGTGTGGCTCTTGGGTGAGTGAGCTCAGTATGTGAGTGCAGCCCCCAACATGGACGGCTGCCTCAATCGGTCCTGCTGGGCAGAGAGAGGACAGCGAGGGGAGTGCTCCCACACACTAGGCTTGAGGCTGGCCTTCCATGGTGTCCTAGTAAACCATGTGTGATCAGACAACGTGATGAATGTGAAAATTAAAAAAATATATATTACAGTTAAAGACACAGTGCCATTAATCACCACCTCCAAATATTTTCCCTCTCTTCAAGCATTATGTCTCTTACTGTACTACATTTTTTTTATTTAAACATTCACTGTATATATTGATCACACCTGAATCGATTCAGGTCACGCATCGCTTCTGGTACGGCAGTTTCTGTCAAATAAAAACACGACGGTGTGTCCTCATCCACCTTAGTCACCAGATCTGGCACTGTGAGGCTTCTGGCTCTTCCCCAAAGTCAGCATGACCATAAAAGGTCCATGTTTTGAATCAATTCAGGACATTGAGGCAGCCACAACAGTGCCACTAAAGACACTCATGAAAGAGGACTTCCAGACCTGCTTCAGAAAATGGCAGGAACGACGGGACACGTGTGTTCAAAGTGAGGGAGAGGACTTTGAGGGGGTTCGTGGCCATGTGTCTTTTACTGTAACAAATTTTTTATTTGAACCTTCACTGTATCTTTTGATCACACTTCATATGTGTTAAGAGAAATGGCCTAAAGTGAGAGTGAACACAGCTTCATGGACAGAGGCCAGCTAGGTGCCCACCTGCTTAATCTAGAACGTGCACAGAGAAAGACTGAGAGACCAAGAGCAGGAGGACTGAGACAATGTGTGGGGCAAGCAGAACGTGTAACAGCCTCGGTGTGCCATGTGACTGCCCCTCCTGAGAGCCACCCTGGAGGAGGAGCAGTAAACCACCAGGTCTATGACATCAGCCTCTGTCAAAGACCACCTCGGTGCAGGTGCAGTGGGCTCCTAGGGGACTGGGAGTGATGTGGGGGGCTCTGTTCTGACCCACAGCATGAACTAGCTTCCTACAGGCAAGCTGGCTTCGCTACTACTTCGGCTGAGTGTCTAGCCTTCCCAGTCACATAGACAGGTTTTGAGCCCCTGTGATAGGAGGTGGCCTCTATGGTGGCAGGTGGGTTCCATTTCTCCCCCCACCCTCCATCCTAGGAGGGGCAGTAATGCAAATGATGTGGACGGGCAGGTCTTGGAGGCATGCATTCCCTTCCCTGCCTGCCGGAAGTGGGCAGCCGCATGACCTGAGGATTCTGCAGTATGCAGTCTGTCAGCATGGGCTCTGATGTAGCATTGTCTCAGACCACCAGTCCCACAGGAGCTCAGGCCACAGGACACACAATCATGGGGACCAGGGATGCCATCCCCATGGACCCATGGAGGAGATGCAGCTGCTGTCCTCTCCACACACATTGTTAGGCTCCAGGACCCTGGAGGCCCTGCTGCTTCTACCAGCCATTGCTTTTGAATCCTGTTTAGGTTGAAGTTTTATCTGCCATCTGTTCTCTTGAGACTCCTTATGCCTTATCAGGGAAGGAAAAGGGTGATTGACCCTAATCATCAAGAGGAAGTAGGACTGCTGGTGACCCCCTGGGTGTCTCTTGACACCCTATTGACCAATTTCAGTGGTCAGTGGACCAGGGCACAGCTGCAGCCTGGGAAGGGTTGGGTGGCTTTGGTCTCAGACCCTGCAGTGAAGAGGGCCTGTGTCACTGGTCTGGATGAGACACCTCGCACAGTGGAGTGCATCTGGGAAATCCAGGATGGGAAGGAGAGGAGTGAGATGACATACCAGCCATAGCCTAAGGATAGCTGTGACAATGAGGGCTCTAACCCACCCTTCTTTCTTTCCTTGGGGTGACTCCCCGGGAAAGGCAATGCTGGCTGAGGGAAGTCAGCTCCTGGGAGGGTACACTGACAATGAGAATCAAGTTCACCCTAGTTGCACAAAGGTCTCATTGTAGCAGCCACCCCTCTGTGCCCACCAGGTCCCCCCACTGCCCAGCTAGCAGACTCTTGGCTGCCGCTGGCTCACAGGTGTGTTCTCCAAGCCTCACCCTCTGCTGGAGGGAGCTGCTCCCACTGGTTCTGACCTCTCTGCAGGCTTAGCCTACCTCCAATGTCTGGTGGGCATGGGGACCTGCATCTAGAATAGTTCTGATCAGCACTTCCAGCCCCAGATCTCCCTGTGGGATTAGCTGTTGTCAGTGAACTGCAGTCCAACCAGCCTTCATTAGCTCACAGCTGTTGTTGCTGAGTACACTTGGTTATGTCGCCTGCACACAAACCTCCATCTTAGTGGCTGTTTTTAGGGAATGACCAAAGAAACGGAGCATGTTGGGGATGGTGCTTCAGCCTTGGAATCAAGGTGGGGGCTTCTGACTGGCTTAGGGCAATAAAGATGAGATGCATGGAAACATGTAACACCTTGGCTCAGCCAGCCAGACCCAGGAGAGACTCTTGGGTTCTTCAGGAGTTTGACTTTATTTCTGTCTCTGATACTGTGACATCCACTTGGGTCTGTATGATAACACTTTTTTTTCTATTTATTTAAGTGGATTTCTTTGGGACCAAAAGTGGTTCCAGTGAGTGCCTCTGAGGTTCTGAGGCTCAACTTAGTACCAGCAGAGAATTTACGTGGGAGAAGAAATTAGGATGTTTATCTCCTCGGCAGTGCTTTTTCTCAGACCATTAATGGGCAGATGGCCTTCAGGTCCAAGACCAACAGTTTTCTATTGACCAGACCCTTAAGATTGGTGTCTCCGGGCCAGGACTGTCTTGTAGGCCTGAACGAACATGACTGTCTGGGATAAATAATGAGACCACTTAGCCCTGCTCAAGCCGGGTTCTCTTTCAACCACAGTGACGACCTGAACTTGATGCCTTCCTTGATTTTGCAGCATGGGGGCCACCTCTGTGAGCTTTGTTCGATTTTTGCAGCCTGGCTAATTAATTGGTTCCTTCTGGGCTCTCAGCACCCACACTGTTCTGTCTTTTTCTCTTTGGGAGCAGTGCTACCAAAGCAGTAGCTTGATTCACATGGTACAGTGCATCTAGAACAGTCATTACCCCCCCAGATTTGTTATTGTTTGAATTCTAAAGAGAGAGAAGAGGTCTTCCCTCTGAAATAGAAAAGGTTCTGTTGCAGTATGCTGGAGGGAGGGAGGGAGAAAAATAAAGACGTGTATAAATTGTTTTTGAACAATAGTACTTTCCAGAATGTTCCTAATTAATGTGCTACCTCCCTGACCATTCTGGAAAACAGCTTTGAGTTGTAAGGATTATACACCCATATGAACATATCTTAAATAAAGGATATGAGGAGGGACCCCCAAACCTGGAATGACCTTCTGCAGGGCGGGCCCCTGGTAGCACAGGCTTGCCCACCAGGTGAGCGCTCCAGGAGCCCGTCTGCATCGTGCACCAGCTGGCGTGGCTGTGCGAGGGGCTGCGGTCGGCCTCAGTGCATTTTTTTTGGAGACTTTCAACATGTTTGCCCATGTCATGATGGGTGACTGACACGAACAATGTGTGGCAGGACAACCCACCTGCCCCCACCTCGCTGAGTGTTCAGCAGTTTTTGACCAAAAATGGCATGATGACCCCTGTGCCCCTCCCTCCCTAGTCACCAGATCTCACACCAAGTGACTTTTCTTTTGTTTCTCTGGATGAAAAACATCCTCAAAGGAAAACGTTCTGCTGATGTGGAAGAGGTGAAACAAAAATCAGCAGAAGCACTAAAAGGCATCAGAATTTGACAAGTTCAAAAACTGTTTTGAGCAGTGGGAAAGAGTCTCGATAGGTGTATTGTATCCAAAGGAGAGTCCTTTGAAGGTGACGGAAGTTTAAACCTGTAAGAATAAATACACACTTTTTAATAAGTAAATTCCATTTTGGGGGGGCGTCTCCCCTAATACTGAGGAATCTCTCTAGAAATTTATGGATAATGATAAATGTAGGTAAAGCCACTGAAAAAAAGCCAGAAACCAGGAGTGCATGCTGCTGTTTCCCAGTTCTCTAGACAGCATGTGGCTCTTCCCTGCCACTCATGCCTCCATCGTCTCCTACATTCCTCTCCATGCACAGTGCTTCTTCCCCTCCATCTTCTCTTTGCACGTGGCCCCTTCTGGCTTTCCATAAAGGCAGTCTGAGTGCCTTTCCCTTCAGTGCTGTCCTTCAGCATCTCAGGTGCACCTCACCGACTTACCTGGAGTCAGGTGAGTACCTGACGGCAGGTGGGTAGGGAGGTAGAGTCAGGGACCGCAGCAGGCTGATTCCACTCCTTCAGCAATGGCATTTCGTGGGTGGGCCAGCCAGCCCCAAACGTATCTCCAAAATGAATCCAGACTTTGTCAAATTTCCTGGGCCCCAGCTAGAAAAAAAATGAATAAAGACGCTTTTATCACCGAGTTTACAGCAAGTTTCAGTGACAGCAATTAACCCTGTTTGCAGGGCACAGTGAGAGTCCCTCGTGCAGCACCCATTTTGTAAGCAGGTCGGGGTACCAGAGCAGCCCGACATATAGCAAGCGGCCGAGTGTTCAGGAACGGAGAGCTGCGCTGTCACAGCAGCACCCATGAGCTGCAACGTGGCATCTGCAGCGGAGAGATGCACAGAAGCAAAAAGAAAGCTCTTTAGCAAATCTTATGTGTTTCATTCTCTATCCACAAATGTATATTTTGCCATGGAAACATGAACAGACAAAGAAAACCTTTGGAATGAGATTCTCTTAGAAAAGCTTATTGGGATTTTTTTTTTACCCACCAGCACACATTATTAGTACAATATACTACGGAGGTATGAAAAAGTCCTCCCAAAATTTCTTGTCCTTTGAATTACTGTAGATGTAAAAAAACTAAGTACCACAGCCAGCTGAAGAAGGTCATCACTTCCTGTCACCCACAGAGGCTGTTGATGGTCACAAATGGTCTAATCTTGGCTTTCTCCTTCTTTATCATTCTGTAGCATGTTTGCTTGCATTCGTACCGACTTTATAATAGTTGATGACTCCTAATCGTATCTTGCCTGATAAGTGGAAAAGCAGTACATGCTGAAGCTGCTGATAAGCCAAGGTTCATGACTATGTACAATTAAAAGAAGGAAAACAGGACCAATTCTAATGCCATTAAAATCTGAACAACTTTTGTGAAATTTAACTGTTCACAGATACACGTTTGTAATTTTTATCATCTCTTTTAATTGTTTTCCTTTTATTTTTCTCTTTTTAAATTAAATTTGTTGGGGTAACATTGGTTAGTAAAATTATATAGGTTTCAAGTATACAATTCCATAATACATCATCTGTGTGTTGCATTATAGTATCGTAATGGGCACAAGGGATAACACAAACCCATATGTTTTGGGAGCCTGTGTAGTCACAGAGGAATTTCTGTATGTATATAAAGCTTGCATATCCTTGAACATACTCAAATGTTAAATCTGAAAAAGAAAGTTTCTTTCCCTTCAACAAAATCATTCTTTGTCATCTTATTTAATTCATCAATTTATAGGATTTTATAACATACACTAAAAACAAATGTCAGATCCAGTAGAAAAGTGAAATTCTTATTATGTTTATAGACCCAAATATGCATACTATTATTAAGACAATTGCTAGATAATTTCCCTAGCTTGGTTGATAATATAAAGCCGACAAAATCACTGTTTTGCAACTGGTAGAACATGAGATGTGGTACAGATATTTGTTGTATGTGTGAGTAGTGCAGAGAATGAAGAAAAAATGGAAAACCACATCTTTATTAAAAATAGGTTTCCCTATGCCATTGTGTTTCACGGAGCTATTCCCTATTGCTTAACTTTTTTTGGTAACAGCTTTACTGAGATAGAATTCTTATCTCAAAAATGCACACTTTCAAAGTGTGCCGTTCAGCTGTCTTTATTAAGTTCACAGAGTTGAGTGATTCACTGTCACCACAGTCACCTAGGGAACACCCTTACCACTCTAAGAAGAAACCCTGTAGCCATAGAGCAGTCACTGCCCATTTCTGTCACATCCCAGGCCCTGACGACCACTAATCTTTCTTTCCTGTGTATGTGCTTGTTCTGGATATTTCATATGGATGGAATCATACACTGTGTGGCCTTGTGTGTCTGAGTTCCATCACTTAGCATGTTGTGGAATGTAATGGTGCTTGATTTCTTTGTATGGCTGATGTGATGTACATGGATATCCTGCACTGTGTTGGTCCACTCATCAGGGGATGGATATTTGGGTTTGTTTTCTTTTTATTTCTTTTCTTTTTTTTTTTTCTTTTGATCACACAGAGAATTGTTGCTATGAACATTCAGGTAGAACTTTTTGTGTAAATATATTTTCAGTACTTGGTATTTGAAGTCAGACAATTAATTTTGTGAACTCATCCTGGAAAAAGTGCTGCATACCTCACTGCTGAGTATCACTGTGGTCACCTTCAAGTACTCCCCTTGGGAAGCTGTGCACCGATGCCAGTGCCTAGTCCATCCTTTGAAGCAATTTTGGAACTCTTTTTCTGGAATGGACATCAGAGCTGTTGTTGTCCCTAACATAGGACAATTAAGTTTGTGAACTTGACACCGTGTAATTATGTTGACAGCACTGTACAAACAACTTGGTAAGGTGTTGTACCCTTGGCAAGGTTACTATGACAGTTCTGATGGCCATGCACCTTGTGCTCATGTCTGCATGGATTTTTTCTGGGCGCACCAGTATCCTTCCACATCCCAAAGATGTGTTTGTCAGGTTCATCAGTATGTCAGTATTGTTGCTGTCTGAGTGAGTGTGTGTCATTGGCCCTGGGATGGGAGGTCATCCTATCCAGATGGGCCCCACTTTGTGCCTTGAGCTACCAGGCTAGGCTCAGGTCACCTGCAAACCTGAATTGGGATAAACAGGTTGGAAAAGAGAAATCTTATTTATTTATATTCATCTTAAACATACAAGGGCTGTCTGGAAAGTATCCAGCCATGTAACCGTTCTCATTATATTGACAATGACTGGATTTTTTCCAGACAGCCCTTGTATGTATCATTCACATTTATTTCAATGTTTAATATTAGAGTTGTTTTGGGTCTTTATTTTAAAAGTTTGGTGATGGTTTTGTGATCAGAAATATGCTGTAGGAACCTAACTCTTGTTTCTATCAATTAGGTACAGTATGTTTCATTTGTACGTTGTTTCACTTGTTACACTTTCCAAGAACCTATCCAGGAAGTTAAGTGAGGGCTTACTGTACACTGAAGATTTTGCAGAAGCACCTGGGCTCTCTGATTATCTTATGTCTGAGGGTATCTCTGTCACTTGTTGTCTATGCCCAGCAGCAATGAAGTACATGAAGACCAAGGTCACATTGGTGATCCATATTGCTTACGGCCAAGACAAACGCCAAAGGATTTAAGAACTGAGAAAATGCAGATTCCCACTGACAGTCTCTTTAAATAGAGAAGGAAATTGTTTACTGTGCCTAATCTTAATGGAACAACAAACAAACAAACAAATAAAACAAATGAGTACAGCCATGACAACGCCCCTTTGATGATAATCCCTTAACAAGTCTAACAGAGAACGTATGCTCAGTGAGTCAATACCTCCACATTTGACATTTTAAGTCATCTTCCAGATCACTCTAGAAAATAGGAATTACCTGTGTTTTATAATGAAAGAGACTAAGGTTAAGGGTTGTTACGTAAATAGCCCACAGGCAGGTCATCAGTGGTAGGGTGGGCATCTGAACATACGCCTCTCTGATCGCAGTGTGCGTGCTTTTTCCATCACATCTCACTGACAGCCTGCTCATCATTACCAAATGCGGATGTGGTAATGAAAATAACTGAAAAGTCGATGAGAACATTGATTTTATTTAACCAGCAACTTATCTCCATTTTAAAGACCTTTCGTGTGAATGTGTTTTCAGATGTTTAACAAAAAGGCACAAAAAGCTAAAATAAGAAATTCAAATGATGAAGAGTGTACTTACTGTTATAGCTAAAGGAATTCATTAGGGAAAAGATTGTCTTTTGAAAAATAGTGCGATAATAATTGCATAACAATCTGCAAAAAATAAAATGAACCCTCAGCCTTCACCTATACCAAACTTAATTTGAAATGTATCATAGACCTAAACATAAGAGATAAAATAACGAACTATCTAGATGAGAACAAAGGACTAAACCTCTGTGACCTTGGGTTAGGCAAAGATTTCTTAGGACTTTCTTAAGACACAATGGTTAACTATCTTAAACTTTTATTTAGGTTGAGTCCCAAAGTCAACTCAAGGAGGTTCATTTTGCAGGCACATATTAATAAGTAGAAATATCAATAATTAAACAATAATTAGATTAGTCCATGTTCTTCATGAACATTAACAAATACTATATTTATATATAATGAGTAAGTTATATATAAATATAACAGAACTATACATATACATTATAGTAATATAAATATAAATTCTGTACATAAACATATAAGATTACACACACAACACACACATATATAGTTATGTACACATAAAACTAGATTTGCTCACCTAAAAATAAAAATAAATCTGTGTGTATGTGGTGTATGTGTGTATGAACGAAAAGTCTAACGATTAATTTCACAAACTCATCCTAGAAAAAGTGCTACAACCCTTATTGCTGAATATCACTGTGGTCACCTTTGAAGTACACCCCTTGGGAAGCTATACACCAACGCCAGGGGCTAGTCCACCCTTCGAAACAATTTTGGAACTCCTTTTCTGGAAGGGCCATCAGAGCCGTTGTCATATGACACTTGATGTCCTGAATGTCATCAAAATGTCTTCTTTTCAATATTTCCTTTATTCTCAGGTAAGGAAAATAGTCATTGGGGGCCACATAAGGTGAATAGGGAGGGTATTCCTATACAGTTATTTGTGTACTGGCTAATAACTCCCTCACAGACAGCACTTTGTGAGCTGGTGCATTGTTGTAATGTAAGAGCCATGAGTTGTGGGTGAAAAGTTCAGGTCATTTTGTTTTGTTTTGTTGTTGTTGTTGTTGTTTGTTGTTGTTGTTGTTGTTTTTTGGTAGTTCTCTGGCTGGGAATCAAACCCAAGCTGCAGTGTTGAGAGCGCCGAAGCCCAGCCACTACACCACCAGGGAACCCCTCAGTTCATTTTTGTCTAATGCTTTCAGGCAGCTTTTTCAGCACTTCCAAATAGTAAACTTGGTTGACTGTTTTTTCAGTTGGTACAAATTCATAATGAACAATCCTTCTGTTGTCAAAAAGGTTAGCAACATCATTATGACTCTTGATTTGAACTGACAAAATATTTTTGGTAGTGAAGAATTGGCTGACTGCCATTGTGCACTTTGAAGCTTTGTTTTAGGGTTGTATTGGTACATCCATGTTTTGTCACCAGTGATAACATGGCCCAAAACATTGTCTTGCTTCTCCAAAAGGTCTTGTCAAATGTTGACTCTCCTTTGCTTTTGTTCATCAGTGAGCTCCTTCAAGACCATATTTGCACACACCTTTCTCATGCCAGGATTTTCAGTTGAGGTTTTCCTAACTGTTTATCAATGTTTACTTGGTCTGCTATGCTTCTCACAGTCATCAGATGATTTTGACTCACAATTCAATGAATTTTTGCAATGTTTTCATCAATTCTGCTCGTTATTGGCTGCCCTGACCTCACTGCATCGGTGACACTTTCTCTCCCCTCAGAAAAATCTTTAATACATACACTATTGTTTTTTTCATGGCATTATCCTCATAAACTTGGACTAACCTGTCCCTGATTTTACTTCGGCTCTTGCCAAGTTCAACAAGAAATTTAATATTTGTCTCCTGCTCTAATTCAAGCTCTAACATTTTTGCAATGGCACACAAAAATACTCAACAACAATAATGAGCACCACTCAGCAAGAGACCACCACATGTTAACACAAACATAGCTGTGAGACAGCTATACCAAGGTTATGACACCTTACTAAATTGTTTGTATAGTGCTGCCAACGTGAGGGCGTGGTGGCACATTCACAAACTTAATTGTCAGAGCTCATATGTAAACATGCATGAAGGCTGTCCAGAAAAAATTCCAGCCATAAATGCCTCTATTTTTCATATTACATGGCTGGATACTTTTTGGACAGCCCTCATGCATGTGCAACTGTGCATATGTGTGTGCATGCACACGTGTGTGAATCTATATATAAAAATTGATACTGTTTTAGGCAGAAAAAGAAATTAGTTAAATTTCTATCTTTTTTCCCTCTATCAACACATCATGCTTAATATAGTTTAATATAATAAATAACAGGTGAAAACACAGACTCTGACATCAGAATGACAGCGATGTTTCCCAAACTTCCATAACTTGTGAGCTCAGTCAGGGAGTGAGAGCTGTGTAGCTCAGTTGGTGTGTCTGTAACACTGGGTTAATGGTACTATCATCTATGGTGCTGGCATCAGAATTATAATAACAGAAATATAAAATGCAAATGCTGAAGTACATTTGTGAGTGTTGAGATACAGCATGCCAATACTGTAGAATACAGGTTTTGAAAGGAAGTAGAGAGATGGGTAATACCTCCAAGGTGAATGGAAGACAAACATAGTTCGACAAAACCTCCAAATGGCCCTTACAGCTTCTTTCTGTCCTCTCATTTGGGAATTACTGGTATTAATAGTTTTTCACCAAAAGGTAGAATCAAGGCTATATGAGTCTGTTACAAAATTTTTTGTTTTTAAATTTTGTTGTTAAATTTATTGGGGTGACATTGGTTAACAAAAAATACATAGGTTCCAGATGTACAGTTCTACAGTGCATCTTCTATGTGTTGCATTATGTGTTCACCACCCAAAGTTAGTTCTCTTTCCATCGCCATATATTTGACTTCCCCTCCCTCCTCTCCTACCCCCTCCTCCTTACCCTCAGGTGACCACTAAACTATTGTTGACTGTGTCCATGAGTTTTTGTTTCTTTGTTGCTTCCAGTTTTCTATCCCACATATGAGTGAAGTCACATAGTTCTTGATGTTTTCTGTCTGGCTTATTTCACTTAGCATCCATTATTCTTTGCTCTCCATTATCTCCACATAGCTATAACTAAAATATCAATGACAGGACATACCATTTACTTGCAAAACTTACTTTTAGTATTAAATGGCACTTCAAAACATTTTTTCCTTTGTCTCCAATTAACCTTTTTTAAAAATCCTGTTCATTTCATTCCAGTTCATTAGAATGTTCTAATTATCTGCCAAAGATAAAGCCCCTCTACCCCATTTCCTGACTGCCTTGTCAACCGTCTGAATTTGTTTCAATAGAGTATATCCTCACAGTGTTTCCTGGTCTAGACTTGGTATTTCAAGAGGTAGCCTTTCCCTCACTTGTTTCTGGACACTAATACAGGGCTGTCCAGGAGAAGTCCAGCCATGAATGGTTCTGTTTTTCATACTACATGGCTGGATACTTTCCGGACAGCCCGCGTAATTAATTCTGTAATTATCAGAACTGGAGATGGATGAGGCCTCATCATTCTCTCTCAGTCTGCTACCAAACACACTGCTGTTTTCCCGATCAGTTGGCACTGAGTTTTACAAAACGTGATTTATCCACTAGCATAGTTTTAAATGCCGTATTTTTGTACATCTATCAGGCATATCTGCTACCAAACATTTTATGTGCATGCCATGGCCATTTCTTTTAGACAACTTCTCCTCTAATAGTAAGTGGTACTTGTGAGAAGATTTATACATGGAATGCCCAAATCACCAGCCATTGTGGTCACTTTAGTGCACCTGTTATTTCAATGAGTGAAACATAAATCAGACACATGGCCAGGATAGAGTTGAGTAGCTTTTTCAGTCAAAATTTCAGATCCAGCCTCCACATATCACTGTCATCATCACTCTATGATTTTTTTTAACAATAAAATACTCTCTCAACAATTTAAAAATGCATTACAGATTCTTATGGCTGTCTCCTTCTTCTATCTAAAGAGTATGTTTTACCATTTGAAAGCTTCTGTCATATTCTGGAAAGACATGGCCTGGGTAGAAGGTTTATTACTTTTCAGGTGAGCAATGGTAAATGGATTTAAAGCATCAAAACCAATAAATGCTACATCCATCTCCAAACAGCTTCCTGCCTGCAGCACCCGTACCCTGGCCTCCAGTGTTTGTTGTCCTTCATTCTCTGGCTTCTGTTCATGAAGAAATGTCACTTCAAAATATGATTTCATGAACTGATGCTGATACTAGAATGTGATTTCTCTGTAGCTCTTATCAAGTATTCATGTAGATACAGCCACTCTTCACTTAATGACCTGCCTGTTTAATGACAGATCGGAGTTATGATCAGGTCTCCAGCTTGAGGAACCCCCTTTCTCAGTCTGTGTGAGTCTTGGAAATCCCCTTTCTCAGTCTTTGTCTCATTCCCACAGTTGGTTAGTATTCATTACACGAAACATTCGCAATCACACAAGACTATGTATTTTGTTTATAAGTGTGGTGTAGTGTGATGTCTATTTAAAAATACATACCCTGTATTGTCACCACACACCACAAGACACACACCTTTAAGCTCCTGGCTTATCCACCAATTCACTTAGTGACCTGATATAAATGGGACGCAGTTGTTAAGTGAGGAGTGCTTGTAGAGAGAATAATCTAAGTCAGAACACGCGAATCAATAGCAGAAGCCTAACCTACCCCCAGAGCCATCCTCTGTTCTAACCATAGCCGAGGACTTTGGACAGTGGATTAAAACACCCTCTGTTCTCCCATATTTGTCATTAGTGTTCTGATTTGAAAAGCAGATGACGAATCCATACTAGTCGCATACTACTCAGCTATTGCTGTTCCTGTCTCTCTCTCTCTCTCTCTCTCTCTCTCTCTCACACACACACACACACACACACACACACACACTGCTTTACTGGAATTCACTCATTATCCTACATGATCTCTGCACAAGTTTGCCCCCACCAATTGCCGACTATGTAGAGGGTAGGTGCTGTAACATGCCTCTCACCATCACCAGCGTTTTGTACACTGCATGTGCTTTACAAACTCTAAATGAAGACACATCAGACAAAATGCAGACCCACTACTGGCGCTTTATGAATTGTAAGAAGTGTTATGACCAGATTTCCTGTCATTTAGCAGTTATATCAGAGAGTGAGGGAGGTGGTAAGTGGAGTTACCTATAATTGCAAAGAATTAACCAGGCTTTGGGAAGCTCTGTGTTTCTCTTACGTGACACAAGGTGACACTCACAGCTGATTACATGAAGATGTAGACAGAGATAACTGTGAACTGACAAGTGTCTCTCACTTGTTTTGAAAGTTCATAATCCTGTCAACCCCCAACCCCTACCCAACCATAGCTTCCTAAACACATGGTCTTCAAAATAACCTATCTTCCTTTTGAGAAACACTGTCCCCATCCTACCCCAGAGTGACACACCCAGGTAACATCACAGAAACCTTGGAAAGCTTGCCTGAGCTTTAAAATCAGCCCTGGGATATCACCTTCCTTTCAGATGATGCAAAGTTTGTGAGTCATTGAACTCTGTACTTCATTCTTCTCATCTACCAAATAGGGGTAACATTGCCTGGCTACACCCCCCTTGCAGGATTGCTACAAACATAAGAGAAACACAATGCCTTTATCATAGTGCCTGGTACATGGTCACTGCACAGTAATTGATGGCTATAACTATTCATATCAACACAAGAGATACCAAGGTTTGGGGAATATCATGAGATTTTTCTCTCTGATTACATCTTCTTAGTGCCCCCTCCCCAATTTTTTTTTAACTGGGGCATGCCAGCAAAATGAAAACAAAACATTTATTTATTTATTTTAGGAAGCAAGAATAAAAAAGCATTGCTGATGGACGGGCATAATAATCAAATACCATCCCTTAAAAAAGTGGTGAACTAACTGTTGAAGAATTATTTGAGGAGTAAAGAAGGGCAGTTACCAAGTGAGAAATGTTGTCCTGTTCACTGTTTCAGTGCAGGAGGTGACATCAGGCCCTGTTGGCAGTCTTTGGATAAAGTCTGGAGATGATGCAACAGAGGGACCCTGCTGAGTGGTACAGTTTCAAACAGTGAAAAGAGTTTGATGATTCCTTTAAGAAAGTTCAAGGGAAGGCAGGGTGCAGGGCGTATGTGCTTCCCTGTTCTGAATACGTGACCTTTTAAAAATGACATGATGCCCCCGTGTGCTTACAGCCAGGGTAAACACGATGCATCGGGTCCTTTTCCTAAGAAACTGAAATGTGGGGTGTGTGGGGGCCACTTTTTCTAAAGTCATAATTTGGAATCTTGTGAAAGTTAAGAGATAGGTTTATTGTTTATTTTTTATTTTTTGGGAGAGTCAACAAAAGTCCAAAAGTACACACAAGCATTTATTCTGGGAAGAGAGGAAGAAAAACAGAGTTAGAAACAAGAAACATTCCTATAAAACCGTGTGTGTGGCTCGTTTCTATCAGCAAAAGCCATAAATATAGGAGTGAGTGAGAAATGTGCAAAGTCTTACCTTGCACTCCTACAAAATGTGTACTTTCTTGGAATTCTTTTAGGAATCTTTTATTTATTTATTTTTTTGCCCCCAATCTGCACAAAGTTATAATGTAGTCATTGATACATAACAGCATGTTTTTCTGTCGGGACCAATGAGATGCATTTCATCTTAATGTAGTATTGACTCTGTTGTGACTAAAACCTTTACAAAAAGTATAATTATGATAGCATATAGAGCAAAATGGTTCTGTCACCTTAATAGTTCCAGAATTTTTCTTTTGTCAGGAAGAAATAGTCACCTTTTTACTTTTTGGTAATTCTAGGGACTTCTCTCTTGCAAACAGTTTGTTCATGAAGGATGGAGAAAAGAGTTGCAAGATCAAAAGGGAGCACATGTAGCATTTTATTGGGTGTTGCCAATGGAGATCCCATAAAATATGATACTAAATGAAAAATTTTTCTTCATTTGGTAGGTAAAACACTGGACATAGCCTCTCTTTGCTATTTTCATTTGCATTTTTTTCTGATTGTTAGTGAAGTTAAGCATCTTTTTGTTGTTGTTACTTTAATGACCATTTTTATGTCCTGTTTTGTGACTCTTTGAGTTGTCTGGTTCTTTTGCCCATTACTCTTAAATTTTAATGTAATTTTTATTGATGTGTGTGTGCTTGTATGTATATACAAATACATATTACTGATTTGCAAATAATAAACACACACTATCTACGAGGGCTGTCTGGAAAGTATCCAGCCATGTAATATGAAAAACAAAGGCATTTACGGCTGGGTTTTTTATGGATAGTTCTTGTAAATACATACATACTATGTATTCTTAGGTGATTATATAATATTAATATTGATATATAGGAATATATAATCACCCAAGGATATATGTAGTACAACTATTATCTCCACTCTTTCTTTTGATATTGTTTAATAGCTTTTACTACAGAATGATTTAAATATCATAGAGTTAAATTTATTAATTAATTCCTTTGGGCTTTTGTGTTGTATTGTTGGTGTGTGTGTGTGTGTGTGTGATTCCTGTTCTAACGTTAAATAATAATGAGTTATATATTTTCTTCTAATATACTCATAATTTTGTTTTTTCCATTTTGACATATCCCTGAATTTATTTTTGTGAATTGTGAGAGGTAGGGATCTCATTTCTTTTCCTCCCAATTGATAAGACAAATTACCCAGCACTGCTTATTGACGGTGTGTCCTTTTCCCAACTCAAACTACTGCCTTTCATGTGTTCAGTCCTCAGGGTCTGTTTCTGGACTGTCTGTCTTATGTCCATGCCAATATTGCATTTTTTCAATTGTTCAATATTTATAACAAGTTTTGAAATATGTTAGGCACATCTCTCTCTTCTTAACCTATTCATCTTTTTCACGTGCTCTCTTAGTTTATTCTGGCATTTTTCTCCTTTGAAATGAAGTTTATAAGCATGATTTTGAGCTTCACAGATAACACTAATAGGGCTTTTTAATGACATGGCAGTGTGTTTACAAATTAATTTGGAGGAGTATACTTATCTTTATTACATGGAGGCATCCCATTCAGAATATGGCTTAGCTCACCATTTATTCAAATCTTCTTTTATGCCCTCCAGTAAAATTTTACAGTTTTCTTCATATAGGTCTGATACTTACTTTTACTAGGGTTATCTTTATGTAGTTAGAGTTTTGTGGCTATTGTGAAGCAGATTGTATCATCTGTTACATGTTCTCTTGTTGCTAGCATTCAGTAAAGCTATAGAAAATTGCAGCTTTACTCTTATCTGACTATAATGAAATTTTTCTTCCTCTTTTCAAATATTTATATAATTTATTTCTTATTTTTTCTTCCCAATAGTTACGTGTTTTGTTTTGTTATTTTTTTTTTAATTTCTTGGCTTGGTGGGTGGACTGAGGGCCTTAGTACAATGTTGATTAGCAATCTGGTTGTAAACTCTCTCATGACTGATTTTAAAGGAATGCTTCCAATACTTCACCACTAAATGGGATACTTGCTCCATTGTTTTCTGGTAGACAGAATTCCTTAAATCAAGGAGGTTCCCTTTCATTCCTAGCTTGCAAAGAGTTTTACTTATTCATTTTTAAATAAGAACTCTGCGTAACATTGTGTAAAACAGCTTTGCAACGTGACCTTGCATTTTATCGTGTGTAATCATTTACTGCAGCAACCTCAGCCTGACGCATTTCCTACTGCTGAACAAGCCTTGCTATTTATTAGCCCACAGACCCTCGGTGATGATGTAGGATTGTTTTCAGGCTCTGCTGGCATGTATTTGCTAACATTTTAATTAGGATGTTTACATTTGTGTTCATTAGTGATATTAGCCTCCACTTTCATTTGTTCTTCTGTCCTTGCTCAATTTTGTCTTCTGGTGGATTTTTTCTTACTTGTTTCTATAAGAAGATCTTAGGAAAATTATGTCTTCATCCAGGATTTCAGCTGTTTACAGAACATGGGGATCTAAATATGTGTTCTTTTAATATTTTATGTAACTTATTTAGATCTGAACCAATTTGCAGTGGTTGCTGTTACTATGTCCCTTGATTTAGTTTTTCCACTTTGCATGAATTGATGTTACCTATATGTTTTTGAGCCAATTTTTATAACATATTCTCAGGTAATTAAGCATTCCATCTAAGTTTACAAATTTGTTATAAGCAATGGATTACATTGCCTTTGTCATAGATCATATTGTCTTTGTCATAGAGTTTTTTGTTTGTTTGTTTGTTTTGTTTTGTTTTTTTTTTTTTTTTTTTTTTTTTTTTTTTTTTTTTTTTTTTTTTTTTTTTTTTTTTTTTTTTTTTTTTTTGTTTTTTTTTTTTTCTTTTTGGTATGTTGGTAGCTCCCTGACTGGGAATCGAACCCAGGCCGCAGCGCTGACAGCGCCAGTGCCGAAGCCTTAAGCCACTACACCATCAGGGAACTCCCTGTCATAGAGTTTTGGGTTCCCACTTCTTCATTTCTTACAATTCTTTGCACCTTATTTTTAAATTTTATTTTGGAGAAGACCAGTTGAAGTTGACTATCTTATAAACTACATCAAGAATCAGGCTTTTGGTCTGTTGATAGTACTTCCTTACTTCACTCATTGGCTCTCAGTTACCCATCCCTGTCTGGACTGAAGTAACCTTGCAGTTGACAATTCAAATTCAGCCCTTTTTACTCTGCAGGACTCCAAATTATTCCATACTCAGATAATTTCCTTCATTTGATCTTAGCCAAAAGGCTGAGAAGCGATTTAGATAATTTTCTGATGGGAGGCAGAGGAAGAGGACATTGGCTTTCAAAAGGGTGAGGACTCCCCCTCTTCACTTTCACGGGGGTCAGCTTTGGTCTGGGCTCAGCATGTCCTTCAAGAGTCTCACTGAATACCTTGGTAAGGAACCACCATGCCCCACAGTACGATTTCCCCTGATTCTGCGGCTTCAGGGGTTAGCCATCACTGTCCAATGTACAGAACATGTGACAGTTGAACCACATATTTCACAACCATCTACAGTGGTCCTTAAAGTGCCAGCTTTAAAACATGGGTCTTTAATGACCATAATACAGATAAGTTTTTTTTATTGTTAGACTTATTGGGGTGACATCTGTTAGCAAGGATTACATAGGTTTCAGGCATACAATTCTACAGTGCATTGTCACCTTGTTGTGTAATAAGTTCACCACCTAATGTGACTTCTCTTTCCATCACCTTATATTTAGCTTCCCCTACTCCTCTCCCACCCCCTCCCCTTTCTCCCCTCCCTAACCCACTCGTCCCCAAATAAACATTAAACTGTTGATTGTGTCCATGGGTTTTTTGTTTGTTTGTTTGTTTTTTCTTTGTTGCTTTCAGTTTTATATTCCACACATGAGTGAAGTCATACAGTTCTTTGTTTTTTCTGTCTGGCTTATTTCGCTAAGCATGATGATCCCCAGGTCCACCATTTTGTGGCAAATGGCAATATTTTATCTTCTCTTAAAGTTGAGTAATATTACATTGTGTAAATGTACCACAGCTTCTTTATCCAGTCATCTGTCGCAGGGCACCTTGGTTGTTTCCATGTTTCGGCCACTGTGAACAGTGCTGCGATGAACATTGGGGTACATAAGTCTTTGTGGACAAAGATTTTCAAGTCTTTTGGGTTGATCCCCAGAAGGGGGATTGCTGGGTCAAATGGTAGCTCCATTCCCAATTTTCTGAGGACCCTCCACACTGCCTTCCACAGTGGTTGTACCAGTTTGCACTCCCACCAGCAGTGTACCAGAGTTCCTTTCTCTCCACATCCTCTCCAGCACTTGTTTTTCCTTGTCTTGTTGATAACAGCCATTCTCACAGGTGTGAGGTGGTATCTCATTGTGGTTCTGATTTGCATTTCCCTGATAGCTAATGAGGATGAGCATTTTTTCATACGTCTGCTGGCCATTTGTATTTCTTCGTGGGAGAAGTGTCTGTTTAGTTCTTCTGCCCACTTTTCAATTGGGTTGTTTGTTTTTTGTCAATTGGGTTGTTGTTGTTAAGTCTTATTAGTTCTTTATATATTTTAGATATTAGACCCTTATCTGATGCATTATTTGCAAATATTTTCTCCCATTCAGTTGGCTTCCTCTTTGCCTTGTTGATGGTTTCTTTTGCTGTGCAGAAACTTTTTAGTTTGATATAGTCCCATTCATTTATTTTTGCTTTTACTTCCCTTGCCTTTGAGGACAGGTTCATGAAGTCTTCCTTGAGTCCTAGGTCTATAAGTTTAGTACCAATGTCTTCTTCTATACAGTTTATTGTTGCAGGTCTTATATGAAGGTCTTTAATCCATTTTG
>PVJL010012231.1:0-38338 GCA_004026885.1 Lyroderma lyra
AAAACAGCTTGGTACTGGCAGAAGAACAGAAATAGAGACCAATGGAATAGAACTGAAAACCCAGAAATAAACCCACAAATTTATGGACAAATAATTTTCAATAAAGGAGCAAAAAACATACAATGGGGAAAAGACAGCCTCTTTAGTAGGTGGTGCTGGGAAAACTGGAAAAACATATGCAAAAGAATGAACCTGAGCTCTGAACTCTCTCCATATACAAAAATTAATTCGAAATGGATTAAAGACATTCATATCAGACCTGCAACAATAAACTGTATAGAAGAAGACATTGGTACTAAACTTATGGACCTAGGACTCAAGGAAGACTTCAGGAACCTGTCCTCAAAGGCAAGGGAAGTAAAAGCAAAAATAAATGAATGGGACTATAGCAAACTAAAAAGCTTCTCACAGCAAAAGAAACCATTAACAAGGCAAAGAGAAAGCCAACTGAATGGGAGAAAATATTTGCCAATAATGTATCAGATAAGGGTCGAATATCTTAATTATATAAAGAAGTAATAAGACTCAAGAGCATAAAAACAAACAACCCAATTGAAAAGTGGCCAGAAGAACTAAACAGACACTTCTCCCATGAAGAAATACAAATGGCCAGCAGACATATGAAAAAATGCTCATCCTCATTAGCTATCAGGGAAATGCAAACCAAAACCACAATGAGATACCACCTCACACCCATTAGAATGGCTACTATCAACAAGACAAGGAATAATAAGTGCTGGAGAGATGTGGAGAAAAAGGAACTCTGGTACACTGCTGGTGGGAGTGCAAACTGGTACAACCACTGTGGAAGGCAATGTGGAGTTTCCTCAGAAAATTGGGAATGGAGCTACCATTTGACCCAGCAATCCCCCTTCTGGGGATTTACCCCAAAAACTTGAAAACTCTTGTCCGCAAAGACTTACGTACCCCAATGTTCATTGCAGCGCTGTTCCCAGTGGCCAAAACATGGAAACAACCAAAATGCCCTGTGACAGATGACTGGATAAAGAAGCAGTGGTACATATACATAGTGGAATATTACTCAGCTATAAGAAAAGATGAAATATTGCCATTTGCAACAAAATGGATGGGCTTGGAGATCATCATGCTTAGTGAAATAAGCCAGACAGAAAAAACAAGGAAATGTATGACTTCACTCATATGCAGAATATAAAACTGAAAGCAAAGAATAAAAGAAATGAACAAACAAATAACCCATGGACACAAATCAATAGTTTAATGTTTATTTGGGGATGAGTGTGTTAGGGAGGGGAGAAAGGGGAGGGGGTGGGAGAGGAGGGGGGGAAGCCAAATATATGGTGATGGAAAGAGAAGTCAAATTAGGTGGTGAACTTATTATACAAGTTGACAATGCACTGTAGAGTTGTGTGCCTGAAACCTATGTAATCCTTTCTAACAGATATCACACCAATAAAAAAAAAAATTCCAACTCCCAGGAGAGACTTATTCTTCCCCACACATATATTTTAACCAGCAGATGATATTCTTCATAAGCTTCAAAAGTGAAGCAAGGGCACTCAGATCCCAGAGGGAGACCTTTTAAACCTTGCTTTCAAGGTTTCCAAACATTATAATGAGGAACAGAAATTACAGAAACAAAAACATGATCAAGCCAAATATCAGATGCTTGCTGCTGCCATTAAGAAGCCCTCTCAGGGAGTTCCCTGGTGGTGTAGTGGCTAAGGCTTCAGCACTGTCAATGCTGTGGCCTGGGTTTGATTCCCAGCCAGGGAACTACCCACATTACAAAAAAAAAAAAAGAAGAAGAAGAAGAAGCCCACTGGTGGACAAGCACCTAAGACTGCAAAGGGACCTATGGCTTTCCCGTGTCCTTGTTTTAAATGTGGCAATATTGGCCATCGATCTAAGCAATGCCCACACACACAGCTTCCTCTAGAACAATGTGCACTTTGTAAGCAGCATGGACTTTGTAAGGTGGACTGTAGCCTGGCCTCTCAAGGAAACTCCATCTCATCCTCAGAAGTCTACGGAGCCTCGGAATTTGTTCCTACCAATCCTGTTCAGCCTTGCTTCTGAAGATTGATGATATCTGGACATGACACCCCCTACACCTGTCAATCAATTAATGCCTTTGCTAAACTTGATGGTAGCAAGTAAGCCAATATGTATTGTTTTAGACACAAGGGCTATGTATTTGGCCTTACCAGAATATGCAGATACAACCTGTCTTTCTCAGGTCTCTCTTGTAAGGTTGATAGAGTAGTATCTCAACCACTAGCTATTCCACTTCTCACTTGTTACTACCAAAACATGCTGTTCATCCA
Source organism: Lyroderma lyra (assembly GCA_004026885.1). NCBI lineage: Eukaryota > Metazoa > Chordata > Mammalia > Chiroptera > Megadermatidae > Lyroderma > Lyroderma lyra. Next base: position 2,307 of record PVJL010012231.1, read on the forward strand.
CTTTTTTTCTGGTACTTCCTACCTGCCCCACTATGCTTATTGGACAAGATACCTTGATTAAATTTTGAGCCATTGCTACTCTTCTAGGTCCATGAGCAAAGACAACCTTTCTTTTACTCATCCTCTCTTAATGCTTTTGGTTTCCAATGTCCGCAGTGGCCTTTTTTTCTCTTTCACCTAGTAGGGTTAATCCTATGGTCTGGGATACTTCTATTTCCTCTATAGCTAACCACCACCATCCCATAAAGATCTAGGTCAAGGATGCCTTCTACTACCCTTTCCAACCATATCCTATCTCCTTGGTGGAAAAAAAGGTTCTTCAATCTATCATAACTCTTCTCCTCCCTCAATGTCTCCTTCAACCCACGTGTTACCCATACAACATTCATCCTCCCTGTTAAAAAACCTGTCAGACTTATCAGCTGGTCCAAGTTCTTTGCTTAATTAGTCAGACTGTATTTTCTATACACCCAGTAGTAGTTCCTAACCCATACACACACTCTCATACTATCTTATACTACTCATGTCACCATCTTAGATGTTTGTGCGTGTGTGTGTGTGTGTGTGTGTGTGTGTGTGTGTGTGAGTTTGTGAAATCTGGAGAGGAGAACAGTCACTTGGAGTCACTTGGTTAAAGAAAAAAAAACATTAAATTGAAACTGTAGGTTAAAGATAGCCTAGAAGCAAATGTCTTAATAAAGGGGTGTGAAAACATCACTATTATGAACTGAAGCCCTGTTACAATCCAGACCCTTTGCTTACTGCAGCACATAAATGAATTTAGTCACAGGTTTTCAAGGACTATCATCTCCATATTCTAGTAAAAAAAAATGAGCTGGGAGAGGCCCTTGCCACAAGAGGTACTAACAGTAGGTGGCAGCCAGGTGTGGGGCCCTGGCTGCCCCACTGCATCAGTGTGTTTCCTGTAACAAGTTTCCTATCCTGACCCACCTCCACCAACAGGTAGAACAATCCCTCAGCTGTGTGCAGTGGCTTTCTCTCTGTCACTGAGACTTTTAAGTGTGTCTGTTCATGAACATCACACTTGCAGACAGAAGATCTCAGTCCCATATAGTTCCCAACCAGCCAGAAGATTCAGAATAGTGGGTCCAGGCAGTTCCCAGAAGGTAGTTTCTAAAAGGCCCATAGATCAGTAGGGTGCAGTCATTACAATAGAGGAAACAAGCCTCACTGTCATACCAACATGATCACACATGGCTTTCTGTGTCTGGATTAGCATCTGGCTGGAGATGGTGCCTGTTGCAGGATAACAACTTTTTTATTCCATCTTACTGAGTCACAATCTCCACTGGTTTTCACAGCCAGAAGTTGTGGGGATTTCATTCATCAGCATTGGAATCCTGGCCTGGAAGCTTAATGTAAGTCTAGGACAACTCACTTCTCATGAGAGATCTCCACAACCAAAATATCTCTCTTAAATCTTAGAAGGCACTGTGAGGGTCTCTAACAATTTTATTTTGTTCTCTTTTCTTTAGTCTCCATCATTACTATTTTCTTGTTACTAATTGTAAAATTTTTCCTATTTATGTACTGATAAGATACAATAAGTTTTATCGATTTTTATTTTTTTAATTCATTTTCGTTAGACTTATTGGGGTGACATCTGTTAGCAAGGATTACATAGGTTTCAGGCATACAATTCTACAGTGCATTTTCAACTTGATGTATAATAAGTTCACCATCTATTGTGACTTCTCTTTCCATCACCTTATATATCAATTTTTAGGTGCTTTAAGTCTAAGCACCACACCACACATATACCAGGCTGAGCATGATGGAAAAGGCACAGATCAAGGCTGATCACCACTATTTCCACCACAGGTCAAACAGAACATATGTCATTTTGCTCTGGAGGAGATCCCTCATCCAGTCTCAGACAGGTCTTAAATTAAAGACTGTAAGTAGAAAAAAATTAGACTCTTGTTTACTTTCATTTTTTTAAGAGTTATAAATTGTGAATGGATTTTCAATTTTATCAAACAGCTTTTACTTCTGGCAAAGATGATATAAATAACTTTTCTTCAGTTCATTCAAATGGAGGAAGATGGTTTTAGTAGGTTCTGTAATCTTGACGTATTTTTGTATTTTTTGCACATTGCAAGCCTTTGAATGGACCTATAGGCCATGTTTCCTAAATACAAATTAAGTATAATAATTTTAGGTGCATTTGGTTTATATATTTTGTTGTTGTTGTTGCTTCTGGGTTTTGTTTGAATTTGATATTTTGCCAGCTTTACAAAATAATTTATTTTTTTTATTTTCCTTCTACCTCCTTCTTCTAATCAGGAACTTTTCATATTACTTAAGTATCACTTTCTCAAATTGTTAAAAATCTGCTATTAAAATTACTGGTCTAAATGCACTTTTGCAGGAGGGCAGTGGATTCTCTGAATACTTCACTTGTATTCTATTATCAAGTCTATTTAGACTGTTTCCATTCTATTGAGGTCAATTTTGGTGTCACATGTTTTCTTATAGATCTCTCCTCTTATTTGCATAAAGTTCAGAAAAGCGTTCCTTTACCTAATTTTAACTTCCGTCATATTGTAGTAACTTGTTTATTATCCTCCATTATTAATAGTTTGTTGTTTCTATTGATTTGTTGGTCTTCGATGTATAAAAAACAACTTTTCTTTTTAATTCATTTTTTTATTGGGGTGACATCTGTTAGCAAGGATTACATAGGTTTCAGGCATTCAATTCTACAGTGCATTGTCAACTTGATGTATAATCAGTTCACCACCTAATGTGACTTCTCTTTCCATCACCATATATTTAGCATCACCCCCTCCTCTCCCACCCCCTGCCCTTTCTCCCCTCCCTAACCCACTCACCCCCAAATAAACATTAAACTATTGATTTGTGTCCATGGGTTATTTGTTTGTTCATTTCTTTTTTTCTTTGCTTTCAGTTTTATATTTCACATAAGAGTGAAGTCATACAGTTCTTTGTTTTTTCTGTCTGGCTTATTTCACTAAGCATGATGATCTCCAGGTCCATCCATTTTGTCACAAATGGCAATATTTCATCTTTTCTTACAGCTGACTAATAAATACAAATGGCCAGAAGACATATGAAAAAATGCTCATCCTCATTAGCTATCAGGGAAATGCAAATCAAAACCACAATGAGATACCACCTCACACTTGTGAGAATGGCTATTATCAACAAGACAAGAAATAACAAGTGCTGGAGAGGATGTGGAGAAAAAGGAACTCTGGTACACTGCTGGTGGGAGTGCAAACTGCTACAACCACTGTGGAAGGCAGTGTGGAGGTTCCTCAGAAAACTGGGAATGGAGCTACCATTTGACCCAACAATCCCTCTTCTGGGGATCTACCCAAAAGACTTGAAAACTTTTGTCCACAAAGACTTATGTACCCCAATGTTCATTGCAGCGCTGTTCACAGTGGCCAAAACATGGAAACAACCAAAGTGCCCTGCGACAGATGACTGGATAAAGAAGCTGTGGTACATTTAATTCATTTTTATTGTTAGACTTATTGGGGTGACATCTGTTAGCAAGCATTACATAGGTATCAGGCACACAATTCTACAGTGCATTATCAACTTGATATATAATAAGTTCACCACCTAATGTGACTTCTTTTTCCATCAACTTATATTTAGCTCCCCCTCCCTCCTCTCCCACCCCATTCCCTTTCTCCCCTCCCTATCCTACTTGGCCCCAAATAAACATTAAACTATTCATTATGTCCATGGCTGATTTGTTTCTTCATTTCTGATTTCTTTGCTTTCAATTTTATATTCCACATATGAGTGAAGTCATACAGTTCTTTGTTTTTTCTGCCTGGCTGATTTCACTAAGCATGATGATCTCCAGGTCCATCCATTTTGTTGCAAATGGCAATATTTCATTTTTCTTATAGCTGAGTAATAATCCATTGTGTATATGTACCACAGCTTCTTTATCCAGTCATTTGTCGCAGGGCACTTTGGTTGTTTCCATGTTTTAGCCACCTCGAACAGCGCTGCAATGAACATTGGAGTACAAAGGTTTTCAAATCTTTTGGGGAACCTCCACACTGCCTTCCACAGTGGTTGTACCAGGTTGTACTCCCACCAACAGTGTACCAGAGTTCCTTTTTCTCCACATCCTCTCCAGCACTTGTTATTCCTTGTCTTGTTGATAATAGCCATTCTCACAGGTGTGAGGTGGTATCTCATTGTGGTTTTGATTTGCATTTCCCTGATAGCTAATGAGGATGAGCATTGTTTCATATGTCTGCAGGCCATTTGTTTTTCTTCATGGCAGAAGTGTCTGTTTAGTTCTTCTGCCCACTTTTTAATTGGGTTGTTTGTTTTTTTGTTGTTAAGTCTTATTAGTTCTTTATATATTTTAGATATTAGACCCTTATCTGATGCATTATTTGCAAATATTTTCTTTCATTCAGTTGGCTGTCTCTTTGCCTTGTTAATGGTTTCTTTTGCTGTGTAGAAACTTTTTAGTTTGCTATAGTCCCATTCATTTATTTTTGCTTTTACTTCCCTTGCCTTTGAGGACAGGTTCATGAAGTCTTCCTTGAGTCCTAGGTCTATAAATTTAGTACCAATGTCTTCTTCTATACAGTTTATTGTTGCAGGTCTGATATGAATGTCTTTAATCCATTTTGAATTAATTTTTGTATATGGAGAGTGTTCACAGCTCAGGTTCATTCTTTTACATATGTTTTTCCAGTTTTCCCAGCACCACCTACTAAAGAGGGTGTCTTTTCTCCATTGTATGTTTTTTGCTCCCTTATCGAAAATAATTTGTGCATAAATTGGTGGGTTTATTTCTGGATTTTCAGTTCTATTCCATTGGTCTCTATTTCTGTTCCTCTGCCAGTACCAAGCTGTTTTGACAATTGATGTTTTGTAATATAAATAGAAGTCAGAAAGTGTAATGCCACCAGCCTTTTTTTTTATGTTGATAGTTCCCTGTCTGGGAATCGAGCCCAGGCCACAGCATTGATGGTGCCGAAGCCTTAAGCCACTATATCACCAGGGAACTCCCTAAAAACACAATTCTTTTTTTTTTAAATTCATTTTTATTGTTAGACTTATTGGGGTGACATCTGTTAGCAAGGATTACATAGGTTTCAGGCATACAATTCTACAGTGCATTGTCAACTTGATGTATAATAAGTTCACCACCTAATGTGACTTCTCTTTCCATCACCTTATATTTAGCTTCCCCACCTCCTCTCCCACCACTCCCCTTTCTCACCTCTCTAACCCACTCGTCCCCAAATAAACATTAAACCATTGATTGTGTCCATGGGTTATTTAAAAACACAATTCTTGAACTCAGTAATTGTCTTTTTGTTTCTACATAAAAAAATTTATGCCTTTATATTTATTAATATTTTTGTTAACTTTTTTCTTAATTTATTTTTAGTTTTAGATGTTTAGGTTTAATAATTGATTGATGAATTTTAACATGTGCTTGCTAATCAGTGTAAGTATATATGGCATAGTAAAATTTTTGAATGCCTTTGGATACTAATTCTGTGGAATCTGGTATCATGTGTTTATTGTTATGTTTACATATTTTGCACTTTCAGTACTGAGGTTTTTATTTATTCTTACACTAAAGTGTTGTTAAATGAAAGTTTCTTATAAAAGACTTTTGTGATTGGTTTTACCAATTTTTAAGGACTGTTAAAAGAACACTCGTGTATATTTGCATATTTTCTATTTCCATGGCATATAATTGCACATATATAAATTATATTCATCTTATTAAGTATATTATTTAATATACTTATTTTGTCCACTATTATCTCTTGTGAAATGAATGCAGAGAATTAATATTCTGCAACTGGTATGTTTCTGTTGATTCATGTCTTTAGTTTTTGTTTCATAAATGTTAATTTCAATTTATTTGGACCATTAACCTGAGGTTTGTTCTGGCTTAAATTCAAATACTGGTTCTACTACATATTAAAATTTTGATTTTGTTTGAGATACTTTATGGAACTAGCTGCCCTTCTCTGGAAAATGAGATAATGATTCATATATTGTGGAATCATGAAAAAGTTTAGTAATAATGCCTGTGAAGTTCCAGGTTTCTGGAAATGCCAATGAACTACCGTGGTTTAATTGTTACTGTCATTATTCTCATGTTTATTAGAAAATACAATGGTTAATTTCCATATTGAAGGTGTAATCAGCAGTCCACTTTTCAAATGATTTCTGTACCACTCTGGAGGTCACTTAGATAAATATATCTAGCACAAACACCACTTTTTATGTCATGCATATGCTAATTTGATTCTGTTACCTTTTATACTATGACTAATTTGTAAGCTGTCATTACTATTACTACTTTTGCTGCTATTATTGCTTATACATCAATAATTCTACTTTTCTGCTACTTCTGTTCTAATGTGTCTTATAATACAACTGTTTCTTTTGGTGTTCTTACTGTATGGTACAACTAATGCAAACATGGTTCATGAATTATAACTATTTATGAGAATTTTAGTATAAACGAAAAATGAGACCAGAAGTTGGAAGGCCAAGGCACAATTCTAGTTTTTCCACATATGAAAATAAATTCCTTATTCTCTTTGAGCCTGGTATTTCATCTGACAGATAAGACCATCAGTGTTTTCAAAGTTTCCTCACAGAGTTGTCATGAGGTTCAAGTGAGTTAATGTTTGTGAAAGTCCTGCAAAGACTCTAAGGCACTAGATGTCTTCCAAGATTTTAAGATCCTGTGTCTTTCTTTGTTTTCCTCCAAAAGACCTGGCTTGTGTGTGTGAGAGAGAGAAGGGTGGGATGAAAGAATAGAGAAGGAGAGAAGGTGTAAATATTGACAGCAGAGTATAGTATTGAATACCTCAGTTTCTACCTCTAGTTATTGTCAAAATGTGTTCATGCAGAGAGAGAAACATGAAGGGCTTCAGATTCTGGAGTTGCATTAATTCTGGTCAATCTGGAGAGAGAAATTAGGTGTATAGAGGCCAAAATATATGTAACACTTTGCCTTTTAGAATATTGAATTTCAAATTGTCAAGATAAAAATAAGTTTCCATAGATACAATAATCTGGCTTCTACACAGCCAATGAAACCATCAGCAAAGAAAAAGGGGAACTAACTGAATGGGGAAAAACTATTTGCAAGCAATGTCTCTGATAATGTGCTAACATCATATATGAAGAACACATACAAATCAAAAACAAATAACCAATAAATTCAATTAAAAATGGGCAGAGGACCTGAACAGACATTTTTTCCATGAAGACATATGAACAGCAAACAGATATGTGGAAAACTGCACACATTCACTAACTTCTAGAGAGATTCAAATCCAAACCACAATGACATACCAACTCATACCTGTTAGAATGGATATTATAAACAAGAAAAGACATAACAAATTTTGGAGAGGTGGGAAAAAAAACCCTTATACACATATGGAGAAAATGCAAATTGGTATACCACTATGTAAGACAGTATGGAGCTTTCTCAAACGTTAAGTATAGAGTCACTATATGACCAAGCAATTTTTCTTTTGAGTATCAACCCCTCAAATTTGAAAACCTTAGTTTACAAAGATATATGTATCCTAATGTTCACTGAAGCACTGTTTGTGGTACCCAAATCATTAAAAAAAAACCCAAAGTGTCTTTTGATATATGACTAGATTTAAAAGTATTTGTACATATACACAATAAAATATACTCAACAATAAAAAGATGGCATGCTGCCATTTGCGACAACATAAATGGACCTTGAGATCATCATGCTAAGAGAAGTAAGCCTCACAGAAATATAACAAGGATCATATGACTTTACTAATATGTGGAATATAAAAGAGAAAGCAACAAAGAAACAAAAAATTATGGACACAGCCAATAGTTTAGTGGTTACCTGAGGGTAAGGAAGGGAGAGGTGTGGGGGAGGGTGGGGACTTTAAATATATGGTGAAGGAATGAGAAATGACTTTAAGTAAAGAACACATAATGCAACACATAGATGATGTATTGTAGAATTATACACCTGGAACCTATGTAAGTTTTACTAACCAATGTAACCCCAATAAATTTAAGAATAAAATAATTTAGTCAATCCAAAAGATGATAGAAAATGTGATTTTAAAATAAGTGAAAGCAACAAGTATAAAATAAAATAAAAATATATGAGTAATCTTGCACAAAATGTTACAAAAATATCTATTGAAATACAGATATTCCATATTAAATTAAAGGGAATTATATCTTATGTATACATCGAGCAATATTAAAAGTAAAATGCTAAAATAAATTTTTCAAGGAAAGTATACATGAAAAATAAACATTAAAAGTCTTAATATGGACAAAGATTACTCTCATTGTAATGACACTTAAATCATTTTCTGTTTAAATTTAAAGAGAAAAGACTCACATTCTTAAATTTGTATGCTTCTAATAAAAATTACTGAAAATGTATATTGAAAAAAAGTGACAGAACTAATAGAAGGAATTAGCAAATCAACCATGATCACAAGACATTTAAACATACATCTGTTAGTAATTGGTAAGTCAAGCAGACATAAATTAATAAGGATATACAACAATTTTTTTATATATAATGCACACCTATGCTTTTGATCCAGAATTTCAGGATTTTTTTTTCATTTTAATTTTTTTTTTCACCTCAATAGACTTCATTGTCATCAGTTCTATCCATTGCATTGCTGATGTCATGTTTTAATGATTTCACAACCACCTCTTTCTTGACCACACCCCATGATCTTAGGATCCAATCACAAACCTGGGCAATGGATGTTTTTTGTTTTGTTTTGTTTTGTTTTTTTGGTTGTATGTGTTCAATCATTACATGCTGACTACATCCACGATGTCTACTCTTTACATTAGTATCTTAAAAGGTTTGTTACTGACACATCAAGAGGTTGCAGTTGGCTGGTCATCCCCCCAAGTTTCACAGCTAGTTGGATTTACAAGTCCACTGTGACTGCTTTTGCACTTTGTGTAACATGGGCTTTGAAGTGATCAAAAACAAGCAAAACTATTTTCCTAAGTAATCCTCCAGCCTTCATGACCAGACTTTGTTAAACCAGATTTTCATGTCTTCTTTGTTCGTTAATTTGTTTCATACATGTGGATAATAACTCCACTTAAAATCATTTATTTCAGAAATGTTTTTCTTTTAAAGATGGTAATAGGTAGTAGCTTTGTCTCATTTGCACAACCAGGTAGAACAGCAATGAAATCTGCTTTCTCATGTCCACTAGTTTTAACAGCCACAGTCTTTACTCCTTTGATGTTCACAGTTTTGTCAGATGTCACATCAAATGTGAGTAAGACCTCATCCATATTGGTGATATGAGACAGCTCAAATTTGTAAATCTTTTGAACACTGATAACATAAGAGTGAAATTCCAAAACTTGATTCTCAAGGCTACTGGAAGATTAGTGGCAAGTTTTTGTGTGTGTGTGTCCTAATGCTGAAACCTTCTTTTTTCATAAAGTTAAAGCAACATTTAGGTGTCCTTGAGAAATCATCAATTTTTTTTTCTTATGCAGTTATTTTACCCTCTTCTTCTTATCATCTTTGTCAAAACAGAGATCTCACCTTGATGCTGTCCCAGAATCCCAGGTATTCACCTCCTGTTCCACCTCCAGTTACATTGGAAGTTTCTGTCATATTGCTTTCTTCTGTCTTTGCATCTGAAGAAGTTTTCCTTCCTGTTGCCTCCACTATCTGATAAAACTCTCTCTGGGAGAAGGTCCAAAGGGGCTCTCAGCAACCCCGTTTCCAAGCTCTTTAAGGTATTTAATAATCGTTATGTTTAAGCTTGAAGTGTACATACACCATTGTGACACTTTCCAATAAATTTTCCAATAATTTTTATGAAAATATCATCTAGATTGTTAGCTCTTGCCTAAAGAGTATAAAAAGAAATATTACATTGTTTATACTATGGTAATAAAGACAACATCACCTATCTTATTTATTCAGAGTCACATACACTGTGGAAAACAATGCTTCACTCTTTACTTCATTCCCTTAAATTGTTGGCCAAAATTGCTTTTATTACAAGTTTGTTATAACTTAAACTAACCTGATTATCATATTTCAGGGTATTATTTTGCATATGGATATCATTATTGATTTCTGGAATTAAACTTTTAACTCAGCATAAATAAAATAATTTTTAGAGGAAGAAGGCAAGATGGCGACTAGAGAGGAGGTCCCTAAAGCCTCTCCCAGAAAACACAATTCAACGGCCATCCAGGAGCCAAGAAAGAGGACCCTGAGTGACAAAACGGCTGCTGGGAAATCCACAAATCTCAAGTAAACACCTGAAGGTTGGAGAGAAGGGGGCGAGTCGGGGAGAGGGAAGGGAGAAGAGACTACAACAGGATCCCAGTGGCTCAAATGGGGGAGAGCAGAGACCACCGTGGAGCTGGACTTTGGAGCTGCATGCTGGGGACGGAGTTGGGGAAGCAGCCTCTGGAACTATTGAGTGGTAGAAGAGCTGAGTGAAGACTCTGAACTGCAAAGATGAAACCCCAGCTCTAGGCCACCTGGAGACCTACACAGGGATTCAGTTCCTGTTCTCAGCCCACTGCAAAGGTGACCCTGCTGTCTCAGGCTAGGCCCACAGCTTTGGACTTATGGAGCGTGCACTTCCTCATGCACCCCAGGGTTCTGAAAGCAGAGTGAGCTGATAGACAGCCAGATGCTGAATCAGGGCCAGGAAGAAAGACTGATTTGATAGCATTCAACCAAGCCAGCAGAACCAAGCCTCAGAACAGCTTCCCCAGCAAAGGGTGGAAGGCAGAGCCACCCGTGGAAAACCTTTTGTTGGCCTCTCCACAGGATATATGGGCATAGCCTCCAAACGCAGCAGGAGATCAGAAATAAGAAACAAGGAGCCCCATGTCACTCAAAACTTGACCCCCAGTGCCACCTAGTGTCTGCCTACAGCAAGACACCACAAAAGCAAGGATCTGGGAACTGCCCATAAAGCCTTCATGTCAAAGAGGAAGAACCCAGTGGACAGGATGAATTCATTAAAAACTAAAACTTCTCAGAAAGAAAATGAATTTTACCCAGAAGACAGCTTGTTACAACAGGAAGGGTCGGAGTTAAGTGACAGAGAATTTAAAGCAGCCATTCTAAAGGCTGTGAGAGAAATGAAAACCTATTGGCAGAACACCATAGCTGAGATAAACAATATAAAAAAAGATATAAACGACATAAAAAAGGAACTCTGAGAACAAAAACAACAATTTAACAAAGTAATTCAAAGCATAAGAATGATTGAGACAGAAATATGAGAAATAAATAATGCCATAAAAGAAGTGAGAAATGAAATAACTGCCATAGGAAACAGGACCAACCAGATGGAGGAAAGAATTAGTGATATTGAAGATCAGAACATGGGAACAGCTCAGAAAGAGGAAGAGAAGGAATATAGAACCAAAAAGATTGAAAGAACTCTGAAAGAACTATCCGACTCCGTGAGACAAAACATGAGGATAATAGGAATAGAAGAGGGGGCAGACAATATACAGAGAACATACTCAAACAAATCGTGGATGAGAATTTCCAAACCTATGGAAAGATCTGGAACCCTAAGTTCAAGAAGAAAACAGGTCCCCCAGATACCTGGATACCAACAGATCTTCTCCAACACACATGGTACTGAAGATGTCCAAAACTAAAGACAAAGAGACAATTCTCAAGGGAGCCAGGGAAAAAAGAACTATAACCTTTACAGGAAAACACATCAGGCTGGCATCAGATTTCTCAGCAGAAACTCTACAAGTGAGGAGAGAGTGGAATCCAATATTCAAAAATTTAAAAGAGAGAAATATCCAGCCAAGAATAAATTATCAGCAAAATTATCTTTCAGGTATGAAGGTGGAATAAAGACCTTCTCAGACAAACAGAAGCTGAGGGAATTTGCCAGCATGAGGCCAGCACTCCAAGAAATACTAAAGGAGGCTCTTCAGCCTGAAACAAAATATCAGGAAAAATGGAACAAAGTTGGGGCAACAAGAAAGAAACAAAAATAAACAAACAAACAAATAAACAAAAACAAAGAAAGGAATAAGTAATGAACACAGGAAATCCTCACATATCGATCATCACTCTAACTGTTAATGGACTGAACTCAACAATAAAAAGACACAGAGTAGCAGACTGGATTAAAAAACAAAACGCATCCATATGCTCTCTCCAAGAAACACACCTCAGCTGTAAGGACAAACACAGACGCAGAGTGAAAGGATGGGATACAATAATCCAAGCAAATGGTAACCAGGGAAAAGCAGGAGTGGCCATACTGATATCTAATGAAATAAACTTCAGGTTAAAAAAGATACTAAAAGACAAGGATGGACATTACATTATGATAAAAGTCACAATGCAACAACAAGAAGATTCAAACTAATCAATATATATGCTCCCAACCAGGATGAACCACAATACACAAAGAAACTATTAACAGACTTGAAAGGAGAAACTGATGAATACACAATCATAGTGGGAGACTTAAACACCCCGCTAACAGCCATGGACAGATCATCCAAACAGAAAATAAATAAGAAAAGAAATGCTCTAAATGACACATTACAGCCATTGGACATAATTGACATTTACAGGACACTTCATCCAGCAAAAAGAGACTACACCTTCTTTTCTAGGATGCAAGGAACATTCTCAAGTATAGACAACATGCTGGGACACAAAATTAGCCTCAGCAAATTCAAGAAGATCGAAATCATACCAAGTGTATTCTCAGACCACAAAACTTTGAAATTGGAGATCAATTATAAAAGGAAAGCAGAAAAAACCACATATACATGGAGATTAAACAACAGCTTATTTAAAAAGGAATGAATAAAAGAACGAATAAAAAGAAGAGATTAAAAAATATATAGAAACTAATGACAATGAAAATACAACATATCAGAATTATTTGGACACAGGGAAAGCGGTAATAAGACGGAAATTCATATCATTACTGGCCTATCTTAAGAAACAAGAAAAATCACAAGCAAACATCTTAGCATCCCATCTTAAAGAATTAGAGAAAGAGAGCAGACAAATCTCAAAGTCAGCAGAAGGAAAGAAATAATAAAAATTAAAGCAGAGCTAAACCAATTAGAGAACAGAAGGACAATAGAAAAAATTAATTTAACGATGAGCTGGTACTTTGAGAAAGTCAACAAAATTGACAAACCCCTGGTGAGATTAATCAAAGGACGAAAGGAAAGGACACAAATATCCAAAATTAGAACTGAAAGGGGAGAAATTACCACTGATACCACAGAAATACAAAGGATTATAAGAAAATATTATGAAGGACTTTATGCCACGAAATTTAAAAACCTAGAAGAAATGGACAAGTTTCTAGAAACTTATAGCCTACCAAGACTGAACCAAGAACTGGATAATCGAAATAGACCAATCAATAGCAATGAGATTGAAAAGACTATACATAATCTCCCTAAAGGCAAAAGCCCTGGACCACACGGATTCACCCACAAGTTCTACCAAGCATTCAAAGAAGAATTAATGCCTATCCTCCTCAGGCTCTTCCAAAAAATTGAAGAGGAAGCAATACTTCCTAACTCATTCTATGAGGCCAACATTACTCTAACACCAAAGCCTGGCAAAGACAACACAAAAAAAGAAAACTATAGACGAATATCTCTGATGAACACACATGCAAAAATCCTGAACAAAATATTAGCAAACAGAATACAACAATGCATCAAAAAGATCATACATCATGATCAAGTTGGATTCATCCTGAGAGCACAACGATGGTTCAACATATGAAAATCAATCAATGTGATACACCACATAAAAAAAATCAATATAAAGACCATATGGTCTTTTCAATTGATGCAGAAAAAGCTTTCGACAAGGTACAACATTCATTTATGATCAAAACACTAAATAAAATAGGTATTGAAGAAAAGTATCTCAACAAAACAAAGGCCATATATGACAGACCCTTGGCTAACATCATATTGAATGGGGAAAAGCTGAAACCTATTCCCCTAAAATCAGGGATAATACAGGGATGCCCCCTGTCTCCACTGGAAGTTCTAGCCACAGCAATCAGGCAAGAGAAAGAAATCAAAAGTATACAAATTGGAAAAGAAGAGGTCAAATTATCACTATTTGCAGATGACATGATCCTTTATATCAAAAATTCTAAAGATTCCACAGGAAACTCTTAGAAACAATTAACAAATATGGTAAAGTTGCAGGAAACAAAATCAATGTACAAAAATCAACAACATTCCTTTATACAAAAAAATGAATCCTCAGAAAAAGAAATGATGGAGTCAATTTCTTTTGCTATCACAACAAAAAGAATGAAATACCTGGGAATTAACTTAACAAAGAACGTGACAGACTTATACACAGAGAACTATAAGACACTTTTGAAAAAAATTGAAACAGACTTTAAGAGGTGGAAAAATATCCCCTGTTCATAAATAGGAAGACTTAACATTGTTAAAATGGCCATTTTTCCCAAAGTAATCTACAGATTTAATGCAATACCCATCAAAATCCCACAGTCATACTTTCGTGAAATAGATAAAAGAATTATTAGATTTATATGAAACCATAAAAGACCTCGAATTGCCAAAGGAATACTACATAAAAAGAATAAGGCTGGTGGCATTACACTTCCTGACTTCTATTTATATTACAAAGCACCAATAGTCAAAACAGCTTGATACTGGCAGAAGAACAGAAATATAGACCAATGGAGTGGAACTGAAAACCCAGAAATGGACCCACAAATTTATGGACAAATTATTTTCGATATAGGAGCAAAAATCTTCCAATGGGGAAAAAACAGCCTCTTTAGTAGGTGGTGCTGGGAAAACTGGAAAAACATACGCAAAAGAATGAACCTGAGCTGCGAACTCTCTCCATATACAAAAATCAACTCAAAATGGATTAAAGACTTTCATATAAGACCTGCAACAATAAACTGTATAGAAGAAGACATTGGTACTAAACTTATAGACCTAGGACTCAAGGAAGACTTCATGAACCTGTCCTCAAAGGCAAGGGAAGTAAAAGCAAAAATAAATGAATGGGACTATAGCAAACTAAAAAGCTTCTTCACAGTAAAAGAAACCATCAACAAGGCAAAGAGACAGCCAACTGAATGGGAGAAAATATTTGCAAATAATGCATCAGATAAGGGTCTAATATCTAAGATATATAAAGAACTAATAAGACTTAACAACAAAAAAACAAACAACCCAATTAAAAAGTGGGCAGAAGAACTAAACAGACACTTCTCCCATGAAGAAATACAAATGACCAGCAGACCTATGAAAAAATGCTCATCCTCACTAGCTATCAGGGAAATGCAAATCAAAACCACAATGAGATATCACCTCACACCTGTGAGAATGGCTGTTATCAACAAGACAAGGAATAACAAGTGCTGGAGAGGATGTGGAGAAAAAGAATTCTGGTCCACTGCTGGTGGAAGTACAAACTGGTACAACCACTGTGGAAGGCAGTGTCGAGGTTCCTCAGAAAATTGGGAATGGAGCTCCCATTTGACCCAGCAATCCCACTTCTGGGGATCTACCCAAAGTACTTGAAATCCTTTGTCTGCAAAGACTTATGTTCCCCAATGTTCATTGCAGCGCTGTTCCAGGTGGCTGAAACATGGAAACAACCAAAGTGCCCTGTGACAGATGACTGGATAAAGAAGCTGTGGTACATATACACAATGGAATATTATTCAGCTATAAAAAAAGATGAAATATTGCCAATTGCAACAAAATGGATAGACCTGGAGATCATCATGCTTAGTGAAATAAGCAAGACAGAAAAAACAAAGAGGTGTATGACTTCACTCATATGCAGAATATAAAACTGAAAGCAAAGAAAAAAGAAATGAAGAAACAAATAACGCATGGACACAATCAATAGTTTAATGTTTATTTGGGGATGAGTAGGATAGGGAGGGGAGAAAGTGGAGGGCGTTGGAGAGGAGTGGGTGTAGCTTACTATAAGGTGATGGAAAGAGAAGTCACATTAGGTGGTGAACTTTTATATCAATTTGACAATGCATTGTAGAATTGTATGCCTGAAACCTTTGTAATCCTTGCTAACAGATGTCACCCCAATAATTCTAACAATAAAAATGAATTAAAAGAGAGAAAATAAATAATAAAATAAAATATTTTTAATACTTTTATATAGATATAAAATTAGTACTACCCATGTATAATGCACATTTTTATTTTTTCCTCAAAAACTTGGGCAAAAATTTCTCATTATGCCCTGTAAAATAAGGCATATAAGTATTTTAAAAAATTTTATGCCCATGAATTAAAAATGTTACATAAGATTTCTTACACTGAAATATGTTAAAATTGATGTTAAATTCATTTAAATACAATATCAAGTACATAAACATGAACAAATAAAAATTAACTTAAAATATCACAAGAAAAGATTATTTTTCCCTTAAATTTTTGACTAAAAACATGGATGTGTACTATACATGGGAGCATATTATACATTGTAAAATATTGTAGTTTAATTATACAGATACAAAAAAATATTGCAAATGTCAAACATGTGATCAGCAAATGGATAAAAAAGAATCTTCGATAAAGGACATCCACCAAATAAAGACATCAAAGAATAAATGTAAAGCATGTAAATTTGTCAATGAAAGGCCAATACAGTTAATCAATGAAGACATGAAAAAAATACCTGATACATATTTAGGTCATTGTCAATCTTTCCCATGAAAGTAAGCAAACCAAAAATTGCTCGAAAAATTTACACCTCATCCTGCCAAAAATACTCTCCTTTGTTCCCCTGTTTACTGTATATACAGAAAAAAATAAAAGACATTTTAAAATAATTTACATTTCAGTTATTTGAGAGACAGAGAATAAATATATTTCTGTACATTTCTCCATTCAAGAGTCAGTATTAAGAGATTTTTAAGAAATGTACATACATCCTCAACTTTTATCAGGTCCAAATTTGCTTGGATATGATCAAGGAATAAAATGATGATATACCAAATAATACGAATTTGTGAAAACACAGAGCATGTGCTTCAAAAAAGAATATCCTACTTTAAAATTAATTCAAAATTGAGCACAGTTTTTGACAACACACAATGCCTCCACTTTTCATAATTAAAACCCCTCAATGTACTGTCCTATAGCTAATACAAAGGAGTAGTCATAGCTTAAAATTGAACATTTTTTAGTGATCCCTTCCCTTTAATAAGCACAGAAGAATTTTTTATAAAACCAATAAATCTAAAAAGTTATATTTAATTGTTAGAATCAGGAACAATTAGTCATGTAATGTCTTTTATTGTGGTTTTTAGATGTCCTTGGCCATTGGCAGAATGTGAAACAATTCATGACGCATCAAGAAATCAAAGTTGAGGAGTTCCCTGGTGGTGTAGTAGCTTAAGGCTTCTGCGCTGGCGCTGTCAGCACTGCAGTCTGGGTTCAATTTCCAGCCGGGTAGCTACCTACATACAAAAAAAAAAAAGAAGACGAAATCAAAGTTGGAAAGTCTTATTCAAAAAACGAAGAGTGGGCAAAGAAATTGCATGTGGCAGTGTCTAAGACAGACAATTGCCCCAAACTTTGGGTTAGCTCTTCTTATACAGGAAAAGTACAGGCAGATTCTTCAATATCAAGATGTGAGGTCACCTATTAAAAATTGCGGTGGGATTGGGACCATAGTAAACTTTTACTGGCAGCTGGCCAAGCTCAGATAAGTTTGTTTTCTGAAGTCAGGCCCACTCTTCATAAAGCAGTAGCTGTATCAGCTCTTTGATTTTGCAGCTGGCCAAGCTCAGCTAAATTTGGTTCCTGCTAGCCCCCTCAAGCTCATTTTTGTTAACTCTTTCCCTGTCTCATCATCATCATTGTCTGCACAAATTCATAGTTTATTCTTCAGAATTTGCAAAACACATAAAGAAAATTACTGTGCTGAATTTCATCCAACTTCTATATTTCAACTTTCAAACTTAATTAAACCCTGGCAGTGTAATTATGAAGAATCAAGTTTCAATAAATCAAGTGCATGATCTTTTAAAAATTTTCTAAGAAAAAGCAAAAGAAAAATCAGAATTTCCCAAGCAAAATTTAACAAAACTCTGAATAGAATTAAAAGCCCTAAATTAAACAGTTGTTTTTAATTACCATTTTAATAAAACATAATCCTTTATATCAGTGATATCTAAACTTTTGATTTTCCTAGGCCACATTGGAAGAAGAATTGTCATGCACAACACATAAAATATGCTAACACTAACAACAGCCCATGAGTTAAAAAATATTTCCAAAAAAATTTCATAATATTTTAAGAATTTGTGTTGGGCTGCATTCAAAGCCATCCTAGGCCACAGGTTGTACATGCCTACTTTACATGAAGCTCACTGAATAATTTATTAGTTCTAGAATACTGAAATAAAATGTTTGTTTGGCTTTACAATATAGGGACTCATAAATTACAGAAAAATAATGATGGAATTACATCTGGAAAATTCACACTTTCAGTATCATTATTGGTAGCACCAATAATGTATTTAAAAACCCAAAGATACCATGGCAATAGTCAGGTACTCTTTCCCCTGATAGAAGAGGATTCCCAGTTATGGGGTGGAGCAGAATGAGAAATGAAACTGTCTCTAGAAGTGTCAGGTTGTTTAACAACATTCAATCTTTTTCACAAGAGTGATGCACTACATGAAGAGATTGAAGGAGCAGCAAAATCAACTGGAAGATCAGCAGTGTGCCAGAAAGCCAGGCTCACTGGCTGAGACCCACTGCCCAACAAATACCCTGGGAGCATATGATGCCAATGCTGTGTTACTGCCTTAGGGATTTGTCCTCCCTCTTCAAGAAATTTTTTTGGAAAAAGACTATTACTTGCACATCCTAATATTCAGGCTTCTTGTTAGATCCAGTTTATTTAAATTCTTCTCATGTGGCAAAATGGAATCTAGACTCCAGTGATTGACACAAAGTCCATTAACCATGGCTTGGTTCTTTATTTTCTACTGTAAGGTGGATAAAATGCAGCTGAAATCGATGTGAAAGCATGTAATTACATGAAGGAGAGTAATATTAGTATTTAGTATTCTACATAAACATGTAACAAGGATGCAGAGCCTAATAAGATCTAGGGGGTAATTATCAAGCAATAAAGGAATACACAGTTCCAGAAACTAGGAGAAAGATTTGGGGGAAATTCTAATTTTATTCACATTACATCAATAAATTAATGCCTTTTGTCTTATATGATAAAGCCTTATCAAGTTGGCACATGCAATATACTCATATGCCCATAAAGTATTAGTATTCTTTAAAATTTATTATCATAAGCTTCACCACACATTTGTTATATTGTATCAGAAATGATGCTGCAAATAGGCACCACACTTATGACTTGCAAGGTATTATGCACAGCACCTAATCTAGACCACTCATTAATAAAGGAAGAAACCAAGTCCTAAGGGCATTCATGGAAAAACCTGGCAAAGCCTTAGGCCTTTTGGCCAGCCAGTGTCTCAACTTTTACCCCTGGCCTGTAAAATTGTCTTGTCTTGCCAAGGCCACTTGGTCGCTATGATAGTCTATCTCAGAAAACAGATCCTCAGTAGATCATATTAAGACATTAACTTTAACATAGTGAATTGTTGTTTTATACAGAATAACTCATAATTATTCAGTGCACTCTTACCCTCTGTTTTAAATGCCCAGATGCCCACCCAAATCTTTGCCTACAATCACTATGTTATCACAAATATGAGAATTCTCTATACTGTGACCCTATTCCTGGGGCAGCCGAATTCACAAGTTTCTACCATAACTGCTTGGTCTAAGGCTGGCCACAGCTCCAAGCAGGTACAGTGAATCTTCCTTACGGGATTAAACTTGGGACCATTGTGCTAGACTCCCCCTAATATGGAATTATGAAAAATAAAGAATGAAGGTACTCAGTGACTTCCACATTTTGGCCTGGAAGAGGCAGCAGTGCTGCCCAGACACAAATGAGAAACAGTGAGGTGCTGGAAGCATCTGTAATCTGGATTCTCAACATGCCACATGCTTTGGTCTGCATGCACTCTAGTATTTTGGAAACAAAGCCCCTATTATGCCAGAATTTGGTATAATATTTAAAAATATAATAACCTAGGTGAAACTTCTAATTTCATGATCAACCTTTCTGAGTAAACTGATAATCATGGCAATGCAAAACAACAGGTCGACAGATAGGATTACATCTGAAAGCCAACTCTGCAGTGGACACAAGAAACAAATTTTCTGTTTTCTGCAGGTTGTTTGGGCATAAAGGACCCACCTCTGGGTCCTGATGTACCTCTCAGTGAAGACAGTTTCTGGCCCCAAATGCAACTAGAGAAGGAGCACCAAAAATGTGGAGAAGAGAGAGAAATAATAAGATTTCCTTGGACTTTTGACTGTCTTCTTACTTTAAAAAATAATTTAGATAGTCTGAAATAAAGATTTTATTTTTTCATATCAAACAGAAGAACTTAAATCCATGCTAACAACTCATATTTTGCTTACATTTTGCTTCTAGGTATCTTGTTCTGATCTAAAAATAGGAGGTTGTTTTAAGTACTTATTTTTCTAACCAACAGGCTTGAACTTTTTCATACAGGAAGCAGATAAGTTTGGAAGGCAAAAAGTCAAGACCTTCCCTACTTCTGCCGAGAAAAACTATTTGGAATGTCATCTGTTTTTCAGAGTAAAACTACAGTATACATACTGAATTTCTAATGTATAAGGGACACATTTTTTTCTCATTTGAATCTAAGCAGGGATTGGGAGCCAAGGTGGTCTTACTAGAATCTCCAGGAAGAAGCATGTTCTTTACACCCACATGCAGGGTAGAAGAGATAGCACTGAATCAAACTGTTAAACATGCTTATTAAAGAGAGATGAGGATTATGTAGTCAGATTATTCCTGAAAGAATTTGGCTTATGTAATCTTCTTTTCAATTACTTTCTATTATGTAACTGATTGAGTAGAACTGCCATTCTTCTTGCAAAAATATTCAGCAGAATTAAATAAAAGTGCTTGAAAACTGACTAGGTTACAAACTTTGAGCCACAGTTGTCTTGTTTCTTTTTAAATAAATTGACAATTTAGTATAATCACACTACAAAGTTTCTATAAAAGAAGACTGAAACCTACTTTCTAAACAAGGCTTTATTGCTCTCTGGCAATAGCAACTAGAAAGCACAAAGGCTCACACTCCTTAATAGCACTGTATCCTGAGCTCTAAGAAGCCTAGTAGATGTATTCATGTTTGCCCACGTATCAGCCAGAATAGACCAC
This sequence comes from Lyroderma lyra, assembly GCA_004026885.1. Classification (NCBI taxonomy): domain Eukaryota; kingdom Metazoa; phylum Chordata; class Mammalia; order Chiroptera; family Megadermatidae; genus Lyroderma; species Lyroderma lyra. Next base: position 23,695 of record PVJL010012231.1, read on the forward strand.
AGTAAAGAAAAGTCACATTCTAAGTCTTTCCTGATAATTCAGTAAATAGTGTGTGTGTGTGTGTGTGTGTGTGTGTGTGTGTGTGTGTGTGTGTGTGTGGTGTTCCCAACATTCTTCAATGTAGAGGTGTCGCTATTCCTTGAAAGGGTTTGGAGACACAGATTAAAAATTTAAAGGAGCATTAGCAGGCAGGAGTTAGAGTTCAACATGGATTCCTCAGATTTGCTGAACAAAGGATCTTATCTTAAACCTCATCTGATCTATATAATGAGGAAGACAATAATACAGAGAAAATGACAATAATTCAGCGTTCCTTCAACTGCATGGAAAAAAACAAAGTGACTCGTGAGATGGTCTAAAGCAGTGGTTCTCAACCTGTGGGTCACGAGCGCTTTGGGGGTCGAATGACCCTTTCTCAGGGGTAGCCTAAGACCATTGGAAAACACATATCAGATATTTACATTATGATTCATAACAGTAGCAAAATTACAGTTATGAGGTAGCAATGAAAATAATTTTATGGGGGTCACCACAACATGAGGAACTATTAAAGTTTCACTGCATTAGGAAGGTTGAGAACCACTGATCTAAAGGAATGCTTCTCCAGGTCCAAAATGAATTAAAAAAAAATAAATAAAGGAATGCTTCTTCCCACAACTAGCCATCTCATTTTCTGTTCCAAAGAACAAAGTAATTGCCCCTGAAAAGTCACAGAGGATGGTATTGTGGTGACTTTCCACTTGTGCCCATGGAGGAAGCTAGAAAATGAAGCCACAGTAAATGACCCAATGACAATATACTACTGGCAACAAGTATATGCAAAGTAATCCTTGGATTTTTGGCAATAAAATTTCTATTGAATTGCAGGCCAATTTAAAATTAGCCCTGGAAGCAGAGTGCTAAGAACAATAAAGAAATCAGTGTGTGAAAAGAATGAAAAAATAATGTTCCAAAAAATCATTTAGAAGATAATAATAATACATCACAAAAAAAAATCTTAGGCAGATCTTCATTCACATTGAAGCATCCTTTTCTAAAACTGCTTCTGCATCCATCTTTCAAGACTTTTCAGATTTGATCTCTGTCCTTCTAAAATCCATCCTGGACAATTCGAGCCCAGACTGATCTTCCTTCCAGTCTCTGGGCCTCTGAAGGACACATACCCATCATTGTCTTTATATGTATCATTTCTCTCTCTTACTGCAAGATTGTATCTTAAAATATATTGCGCAAAGTAAAATGATAAATGTTGGTACCATATACTGAGTGATACTATATACAGAAAATATTCAGACAACTAAAAAAAATAATTAGCAATCATTCCCAAAAGAGTTGACAGCTAATATTTCTGATCTGCATAATACAGTTCTTCTGTTAATATTTTATTAACTAGCATTGGGCCACAGGTTATTACTGGGTCTGGGTCCAGGCAGCTATAGCACATGGACAGCTGCACTGCTGAGCACCTTAAGGCAGCACATTGGAAATTGTTAACAACTGTATCTTAGCCCTTGCTGAATACATCCCTTCTCCACACATCCAGTGTGAAATCACTTTAGGTACACAGTGGGTACCATGGCTTAGAAGTTTGACTGCCACTACTGCAGGGATCCCATGCACGGGAAGATACACATGGAGTAGGACAGCCACCACTGATACCTGAAATAATTTCACAAGTTCTGTGCCAACACCTGTGTGGATTAAAGCATGTCCATCAGTGCAGACTCCAAGGAGATGCACTACAAGAACAGCTATTGTCATGACACCTGCTTTTGCTGTATCAAGTGTCTTCACCCTTTGGCCAACAAGAACTTCGTGGACTAAAACAAGATTCTGTGCAGCAAATGCACCACCCTGGAGTACTCCCTCAAGTTCAAGGGCTGCTACAAATTGTTTGTGGCAGGAGATTAGAACATAGAGTACAAGGCTGCTTTGTGACAAAGACTGCTTCACCTGCAGCAACTGCAAGCGAGTCATTGAACCTGGAAGCTCCATTTCTAGAGGAAAGGAGTTCTACTGAAAATCTTGCCACAAGGCTAAATTTGCCAAACATTTCATGAAGTGAAACAGGCTATCACATCTGGCTGAATCACTTACCAGGATCATCCCTGGCATTCTGAGTGCTTTGTGTGTGTTATCTGATCTAAGAATCTGGTTGAGCAACTTGTCACCACTCTGAAGGACCATTATTACTGTGTGGATTGCTACAAAAACTTTGTGGCCAAAAAGTTTGGTGTATCTAAAAACCCCATCTCTAGATTTTGTAAGTGTTCCAGTGTGGTGACTTTTGAAGAACAATCTTGGTATGACTACTGTTTCTGCTCCAAAAATATGCTCTCTGAACCTGTCCAAAAAGCCATTTGTTTTGCATCAGGAGCAAGTATTTTGTCCTAAGTGTGGCAATAGTATATAAAGTGACAGGGGCTCCTGTCCTATATACTACAATTGGGTCTTGTTCTTTGTGTTTCTGCCCTCTACCCTGCACCATCTGTGGGGAAAGAGTGGTCTTTCACTTCTTCAAAGTTACTTCTTCTGTCTTTTGACCCATTTTACAATCTTACTTAAATAATGCCACACCGTAATCATATTGGGAATTAGCAAAGAGCAACTCTGCAGGAAAGTTAATTTTGTGATGGTTGAAGTTAAAACCAACCAAACAATTGGATTGACTTATTTACATGTTTATCTTAGAGCACCAAAGTGCTCAACATTTAGCTGCTTAGTGATGTAAACCAGAAGTCTAAGAGATATAGCTTCTTGTAACGTATCCTTTGAAACTCAACTTGGAGCCACCTTGTTGTCACAAGACATACAAAGGTTGTAGTGGCTCATCCAACTGGCTGCTCACCTTGTTCTGTTAGCAAAAAGAGCAATAACTGAAATGCATGTTTTAACTTCCTCATCAAATACTTCTGTTTTTTTGTTAGTTTCTTTTTAAACAAGTAATGTAAATTTTCAGAAAAATAACTTTTGAACTTAGTTGTGATTTTAAACTGATCTGTCTTTTTTACTAATGTTTGAGTTTTCCAAGTGGTATGTTTGCTGAATGTTCCCACTTTTAAGCATGGAACATACAGATGACTTGGAAAGTGTTGGCATATATGATGAGATGAACCCATCTCAGAAAACACCATCACTGAAAATAAAAACCCAGCTGTTATTTTAATTAATAATTGTTTTGTTTTACTTAATAGTAACATAATTTATAGATTTGAAATCTTGAATGGAAAAATTTATTCCTCTCAAACATCCCTGAAGTTTTGAAATAATCCCACAGAAATAACCATAAAATTCTAGAAGGGTAGCTAAGCAGGCTCCAGGATTGTCACTGATGTGGATGTAACATTTCCAAACAGTGATGGGTTAAATTGCTTGTAAAATAGTAGTTGTCTGCTCTTTGCACATGCATTAAAGAGGCCCAACATATCCCTTGTGTTGTGATTGTTAGGATTGTTCCTCAAGAGCTTAGCTGGATCTCTGGGACAATGGGGAGAACACCATATCTGTAGGCAGAACCAGATTTCTACATAGTTCTTACCTGAAATGCAGAATCACCTACTTACTGTATTTTATTAAAGTGTTATATTACATAATATAATTAGACAAAAGTGAGCATGTAATGACAATACATGTTAACATTCTTATACTCATGGTTAGAAAAGCTAGTGCCTCATTTCTACATCTTGTCACTAGCTATTATCACTTACGTTTCAGTGTATCCTAACAGAAATAAAGCAGCATATACACACACAAAAAAAAAATAGAAAGTTTTTTCCGGGAGCACTTCTTATCTTTGTCTCTTGTGTCCTGCCTATACTGATTAAAAGTTGGGAAAGGATTGACACCTACCTTCATTTATCAGACATTTCTAACAGTGCCAAGACTTGAAACGGTGGTGGACTTAAGCGGTTTTGACATTGACAGATTATTGTGACAGGGCAGTTAGAGGTTCCAAACTGATGATAGGGGTTAAGGTACAATTCTTTTTTTTAATTCATTTTTATTGTTAGACTTATTGGGGTGACATCTGTTAGCAAGGATTACATAGGTTTCAGGCATACACTTCTACAGTGCATTGTCAACGTGATGTATAAGTTCACCACCTAATGTGACTTCTCTTTCCATCAACTTATATTTAGCTTCCCCTCCCTCTTCTCCCATCCCATCCCCTTTCTCCCCTCCCTATCCTACTCGGCCCCAAATAAACATGAAAATATTGATTGTGCCCATGGGTTATTTGTTTCTTCATTTCTTTTTTTCTTTGCGTTCAGTTTTATATTCCGCATATGAGTGAATTCATACAGTTTTTTTTCTGTCTGCCTTACTTCACTAAGCATGATGATCTCCAGGTCCATCCATTTTTTGCAAATGGCAATATTTCATCTTTTCTTATACCTGAATAATATTCCATTGTGTATGTGTACCACAGCTTCTTTATCCAGTCATCTGTCACAGGGCACTTTGGTTGTTTCCATGTCTTGGCCACTGTGAACAGTGCTAAAATGAACATTGTGGTACATAAGTCTTTGCAGACAAAGATTTTCAAGTCTTTCGGGTAAATCCCCAAAAGGGGGATTGCTAGGTGAAATGGTAGCTCCATTCCCAATTTTCTGAGGAACCTCCTCATTGCATTCTACAGTGGTTGTAGAAGTTTGCACTCCCACCAGCAGTGTACCAGAGTTCCTTTTTCTCCACATCCTCTCCAGCACTTGTTATTCCTTGTCTTGTTGATAATAGCCATTCTAACAGGTGTGAGGTGGTATCTCATTGTCGTTTTGATTTGCATTTCCCTTATAGCTAATGAGGATGAGCATGTTTTCATATGTCTGCTGGCCATTTGTATTTCTTCATGGGAGAAGTGCCTGTTTACTTCTTCTGCCCACTTTTCAATTGGGTTGTTTGTTTTTTTGTTGTTAAGTCTTATTTGTTCTTCACATATTTTAGATATTAGACCCTTATCTGATGCATTATTTGCAAATATTTTCTCCCATTCAGTTGGCTGTCTCTTTGCCTTGTTGATGGTTTCTTTTGCTGTGCAGAAGCTTTTTAGTTTGATATAGTCCCATTCATTTATTTTACTTTTTTAAAAATTCATTTTTATTGTTAGACTTATTGGGGTGACATCTGTTAGCAAGGATTACATAGGTTTCAGGCATACAATTCTACAGTGCATTGTCAACTTGATGTATAATCAGTTCACCACCTAATGTGTCTTCTCTTTCCATCACCTTATATTTAGTTTCCCCCACTCCTCTCCCACCCAGTGTGGAGGTTCCTCAGAAAATTGGGAATGGAGCTACCATTTGGCCCAGCAATCCCCCTTCTGGAGATCTACCCAAAAAACTTGAAAACCTTTGTCCACAAAGACTTATGTACCACAATGTTCATTGCAGCGCTGTTCACAGTGGCCAAAACATGGAAACAACCAAAGTGCCCTGCGACAGGATAAAGAAGCTGTGGTACATAAACACAATGGAATGTTACTCAGCTGTAAGAAAAGATGAAATATTGCCATTTGCAACAAAATGGATGGACCTGGAGATCATCATGCTAAGTGAAATAAGCCATTCATTTATTTTTGCTTTTACTTCCCTTGCCTTTGAGGACAGGTTCATGAAGTCTTCCTTGAGTCCTAGGTCTATAAGTTTAGTACCAATGTCTTCTTCTATACAGTTTAATGTTGCAGGTCTTATATGAAGCTCTTTAATCCATTTTGAGTTAATTTTTGTATATGGAGAGAGTTCACAGCTCAGGTTCATTCTTTTGCATATGTTTTTCCAGTTTTCCCAGCACCACCTACTAAAAAGGCTGTCTTTTCCACATTGTATGTTTTTTGCTCCTTTATTGAAAATAATTTGTCCATAAATTTGTGGGTTTATTCCAGGGTTTTCAGTTCTATTCCATTGGTCTATATTTCTGTTCTTCTGCCACTACCAAGCTGTTTTGACTATTGGTGCTTTGTAATATAAATAGAAGTCAGGAAGTGTAATACCACCAGCCTTATTATTTTTATGTAGTATTGCTTTGGCAATTTGAAGTCTTTTATGGTTTTATATAAATCTAATACTTCTTTTATCTATTTCATGAAAGTATGACTGTGGGATTTTGATGGGTATTGCCTTAAATCTGTAGATTGCTTTGGTCAGATCAGGTATAATTCTTAATGAACCCTCACCTAAGTGTTTAGGAAAAATTTGCACACATATATCAAGCAACAATAAGTTGGTTTTTAAATGTGTCTCATGTAAGAATTATTATGTTTTACCTTGGAAGCATTAACTTTTTGTATCATTCAGTTTGTGTGCTATGGTGCTTTGGGAATTGAAATTATTTTTGTGTGGAATCACCTGTTAACACTTTACTTTTGGAAAGTTGAGTTCAATTTCTGCATACTCTAACTTAGTGAAAAATAACCCATGTAAATGTGTAGTTTTAGAATTTTGGGCCAGCTAAATCACTCTCATGTAATCCTTTTGTTTCCTTATTAATGAAAGAAAGATAAAAACTTGAAAGTTTAAAATGTAAATAGTTGATTTAAAAAGTCTTGAAAAGCAAAGAATTGGAAATAAAACAAAAACCTAACACACGCACAGTTATGTTAAAAGTGGATGTGTCCCAGTGCCCCCTGTCCTGTTGATAAACTTGATGGAACAATTGGATATTCTGTTCATACTGAAATATAAAATCCTGATTTTTTTTTCCAAAAGAGAGACAATGCAATATTTAAAATATTATATGTCATATGCCATTCCTCATTATAAATAATATGTTTAGTTCAATAACTTTGTCATAGGGTGTGCAGTGCCTGTATTTTTAATTCAAACATCTAAATGTAAAGTTATTTCAGTCTTTTAAATTTGGTTTTGACAAAATTTTAGATTGTTTCTCATAACTTGAACAACTACAGGTAATTGCCAAATACATGCTTATTTGCATGCTAATGCTAAGTTTTAATTCTGCAAGGAAAGAGGGAAGAAGATTTCATATCTAGATAAAACTCAGCTAAATTTTCTTTTGCTTTTTGGTATGTGGGTAGCTCCCTGGCTGGGAATCGAACCCAGGCTGCACCACTGACAGCGCCAGTGCCGAAGCCTTAAGCCACTACACCATCAGGGAACTCCCCTCAGCTAAATTTTCTTAATAAGAAGAAGCCTTTTATTATTTAAATGATGTTTTAGGTAGTCTCTTCTTTTCATATACTCTAAGTTTCTCATCTGTGCTTCTAAAGTACTTACTGGACTTAGTAGAATCACAGCCATTAAAACAAAAAAGGCTATAATATATACTCATTGAATACTATGTTTTCATGTCTATTTCCACTAAATTTCATTTCCTGGAAGAAACACACATTGTTTTATTAGGAATGTATCTGACATATGTTGTTATTTGATAAGTGTTTTGCTTGATGGAGGGATACACACACACACACACACACACACACAGAGAGAAAGAGAGAGAGAGAGAGAGAGAGAGAGAGAGAGAGAGAGACTGTCTGGATTGTATCCAGTGATGCAGTATGAAAAATAGAGGCTTTAATGGCTAAAATTTTCCAGAAGGCCCCTGTACATTTCACTTTGATTCTTGTAACAGCAGTTTTTAAAATATAAATTATATGCCTGAAACCTACGTAATCCTTGCTAACAGATGTCACCCCAATAAGTCTAACAATAAGAATTAATTTAAAAAAAAGTAAGGAGAGATAAGGCAAGATGGTGACTGAAGAGGAGGTCCCTAAAACCTCTCCCAGTAAACACAATTGAACGGCCATCCAGGAGCCAAGAAAGAGGACCCTGAGTGACAAAATGGCTGTTGAGAAATCCACAAATCACAAGTAAACACCTGAAGTTTGGAGAGAAGGGGCGAGTCAAGGAGAGGAAAGGGAGCAGACTACAATAGGATCCGAACAGCACAGCTCGGGGGAGGGGAGAGGCCACGGGTCAACTGGGCTTTGGAGCTGCATGCTGGGGACGAAGTTTGGGAGCCGGCCTCTCGAACTTTTGAGTGGTAGAAGGGCTGAGCAAAGACTCTGAACTGCAAAGAACTCTTTGACACAGCTCTAAGCCCCCTGGAGACCTACGCAGGGCTGCAGTTCCTGTTCCCAATCCGCTGCAAAGGACAACTTGCTGTCTCAGGCCAGGCCCACAATTTTGGAATTATGGAGCATGCACTTCCTCGTGCACCCCAAGGTTCTGAAAGCAGTGTGAGCCCAAAGACAGCCAAATGCTGAATCAGGGCTAGGAAGAAAGACTGCTTTGATAGCATTCACCGGAGCCACAAGCCTGGGAACACCTTCCTGACAAAGGGCAGAAGGCAGAGCTGCCCTTGGAGTGCCTTTTGTTGGCCTCTCCTCATGATATATGCGCATAGCCTCCAAACACAGCAGGACATCAGAAACAAGAAACAAACAGCCACCTCTACCCCAAAACTTGACACCCAGTGCCACCTAATGTCTGCCCTACAGCAAGACACCACAAAAGCAATAATCTGGGCAGTGAACATAAAGCCCTCACGTCAAAGAGGAAGAACTCAGTGGACAGGACGAATTCCTTAAAAATTAGAACTCCTCACAAAGAACATGAAATTTACCCAGAAGACAGCTTGTTACAACTGGAAGGGTCGGATTTAAGTTACGGAGGATATAAACCAGCCAGTCTAAAGGCTGTGAGAGAAATGAAAACCTATTGGCAGAACACCATAACTGAGATATATAATATAAAAAAAGATATAAACTACATAAAAAAGGAAATCTTTGAACAAAAAGAACAATTTAACAAAGAAATTCAAAACATAAGCAAGATTGAGATGGAAGTACGAGAATAAATAATACGATACAGGAAGTGAGAAATGAAATAACTGCCGTAGGAAACAGGACCAACCAGATGGAGGAAAGAATTAGTGATATTGAAGATCAGAACATGGAAACAGCTCAGAAAGAGGGAGAGAGGAAATATAGAACCAAAAGGATTGAAAGAACTCTGCAAGAACTATCCGAATCCAAGAGACAAAACAACATCAGGATAATAGGAATAGAAGAGGGGGCAGAGCAATCTACAGAGAGCATACTCAAGCAAATCATAGATGAGATCTTTCCAAACCTATGCAAGGATCTGGAACCACAAGTTCAATAAGAAAACAGGTCCCCCAGATACTTAGACCCCAACAGATCTTCTCCAAGACAGATGGTACTAAAGATGTCCAAAATTAAAGAAAAAGAGACAATTTTCAAGGCAGCCAGGGAAAAAAGAACTATAAATTTTAGAAGAAAACCTATCAGGCTGGCGTCAGATTTCTCAACAGAAACTCTACAAGCCAGGAGAGGGTGGAATCCAATATTCAAAAATTTAAAAGAGAGAAACTTCCAGGCAAGAATAAGTTATCTAGCAAAATTATCTTTCAGGTATGAAGGTGGAATAAAGACCTTCTCAGACAAACAGAAGCTGAGGGAATTTGCCAGCACAAGGCCATTACTCCAAGAAATACTGAAAAAGTCTCTTCAGCCAGAAACAACACATCAGGAAAAATGGAACAAAGTTGGTGCAACAAGAAAGAAACAAAAGTAAACAAACAAACAAAAAACAAAAGCAAAGAAACCAATAAGTAATGGACACAGGAAATCCTCACATATCAATCATCACTCCAAATGTTAATGAACTGAACTCAACAATATAAAGACACAGAGTAGCAGACTGGATTAAAAAAACAGAATGCATCCATATGCTGTCTCCCACAAACACACCTCAGCTCTAAGGAAAACACAGACTCAGAGTGAAAGGACGGGATACAATACTCCAAGCAAATGGTAACCAGAGAAAAGCTGGAGTGGCCATACTGATATCTGATGAAATAAACTTCAAGTTTAAAAAGTTAGTAAAAGACAAAATGGTCATTACATAATGATAAAAGGCACAATGCAACAACAAGAAGAGTTGACACTAATCAACATATATGCTCCCAACCAGGATGCACCAAAATATACAAAGAAACTACTAACAGACGTGAAAGGAGACACTGATGAAAACGGAATCATAGTGGGAGACTTAAACACCCCGCTAACAGCCATGGACAGATCATCCAAACAGAAAATAAATAAGGAAATAACAGCTCTAAATGACACATTACAACAATTGGACATAATTGACATTTACAGGACACTTCATTCAGCAAAAAGAGACTACACCTTCTTTTATAGTGTGCATGGAACATTCTCAAGTATAGACAACATGCTGGGACACAAAACTAGCCTCAGCAAATTCAAGAAGATCGAAATCATACCAAGTGTATTCTCAGACCACAAAGCTTTGAGATTGGAGATCAATGGTAAAAGGAAAGCAGAAAAAAAACACATATACATGGAGATTAAACAACAGCTTATTGAAAAAGGACTGGATAAAAGAACAAATAAAAGATGAGATTAAAAAATATATAGAAACTAATGACAATGAAAATACAATGTATCAGAATTATTGGGACACAGTGAAAGCGGTAATAAGAGGGAAATTTATATCATTACAGGCCTATCTTAAGAAACAAGAAAACTCACAAGCAAACATCTCAGCATCCCATCTTAAAGAAATAGAAAAAGAAGAGCAGACAAAACCCAAAGTCAGCAGAAGGAAATAAATAATAAAAATTAAAGGAGAGCTAAACCAATTAGAGACAGAAAGACAATAGGAAAAATTAATATAATGAAGAGCTGGTTCTTTGAGAAAGTCAATAAAATTGACAAACCCCTGGCGAGACTAATCAAAGGACGAAAGGAAAGGACACAAATATCAAAATTAGAAATGAAAGGGGAGAAATGACCACTGATACCACAGAAATACAAAGGATTATAAGAAAATATTATGAAGGACTTTATGCCACAAAATTTAACAACCTAGAAGAAATGGACAAGTTTCTAGAAACTTATAGCCTACTAAGACTTAACCAAGAAGAACTGGATAATCTAAATAGACTAATCAATAGCAATGAGATTGAAATGACTATCCATAATCTTCCTAAAGGCAAAAGCCCTGGACCAGATGGTTTCACCAACGAGTTCTACCAAGCATTCAAAGAAGAATTAATGCCTATCCTCCTCAGACTCTTCCAAAAAATTGAAGAGGAAGCAATACTTCCTAACTCATTCTATGAGTCCAACGTTACTCTAATACCAAAGCCTGGCAAAGACAACACACACAAAAAATCTATACACCAATATCTCTGATGAACACAGATGCAAAAATCCTGAACAAAATATTAGCAAATAGAATACAACAATGCATCAAAAAGTTCATACATCATGATCAAGTGGGATTCATCCCGGGAGCACAAAGATGGTTCAACATAAGAAAATCAATCAATGTGATACACCACATAAACAAAATAAAAATAAAGACCATATGGTCTTTTCAATTGATGCAGAAAAAGCTTTCGACAAGGTACAACATCCATTTATGATCAAAACACTAAATAAAATAGGTATAGAAGAAAAGTATCTCAACATAATAAAGGCCATATATGAGAGACCCTCGGCTAGCATCATACTGAATGAGGAAAGGCTGAATATTATTCCCCTAAAATCAGGAAGACAGGGATGACCCCTCTCGCCACTGTTACTTAATATAGTACTGGAAGTTCTAGCCACAGCAATCAGGGAAGAGAAAAGAATCTAATATATCCAAATTGGGAAAGAAGAGGTGAAATTGTCACTGTTTGCGGATGGCATGATCCTTTATATAAAAAATTCCAAAGATTCCACCAGGAAACTATTAGAAACAATAAACAAATATAGTAAAGTCACAGGATATAAAATCAATGTACAAAAATCAACAGCATTCTTTATATAAACAATGAATCCTCAGAAAAAGAAATGAGGGAGTCAATTCCTTTTGCTATCACAACAAAAAGAATGAAATACCTGGGAATTAACTTAACAAAGAAGGTGACAGACTTATACACAAGAAACTATAAGACACTTTTGAAAGAAATTGAAACAGACTTTAAGAGGTGGAAAAATATCCCCTGTTCATGGATATCAAGACTTAACATTGTTAAAAAGGCCATTCTTCCCAAAGTAATCTACAGATTTAATGCAATACCCATCAAAATCCCACGATCATACTTTCATGAAATACATAAAAGAATTATCTGATTTATATGGAAACACAAAAGACCTCGAATTGCCAAAGCAATACTACGTAAAAAGAATAAGGCTGGTGGCATTACACTTCCTGACTTCTGTTTATATTACAAAGCAGCAATAGTCAAAACAGCTTGGTACTGGCAGAAGAACAGAAATAGAGACCAATGGAATAGAACTGAAAACCCAGAAATAAACCCACAAATTTATGGACAAATTATTTTCAATAAAGGAGCAAAAAACTTACAATGGGGAAAAGACAGACTCTTTAGCAGGTGGTGCTGGGAAAACTGGGAAAACCTATGCAAAAGAATGAACCTGAGCTGTGAACTCTCTCCATATACAAAAATCAACTCAAAATGGATTAAAGATCTTCATATAAGACCTGCAAAAATAAACTGTATAGAAGAAGACATAGGTACTAAACTTATAGACCTAGGACTCAAGTAAGACTTCATGAACCTGACCTCAAAGGCAAGGGAAGTAAAAGCAAAGGTAAATGAATGGGAATATATCAAACTCAAAAGCTTCTTCACAGCAAAAGAAACGATCAACAAGGCAAAGAGACAGCCTTGTGGGAGAAAATATTTGCAAATAATGCATCAGATATGGGTCTAATAACTAAAATATATAAAGAACTAATAAGACTTAACAACAAAAACAAAGAACCCAATTGAAAAGTGGGCAGAAGTAAACAGACACTTCTCCCATGAAAAAATACAAATGGCCAGCAGACATGAAAAAATGCTCATCCTCATTAGCTATCATGGAAATGTAAATCAAAACCACAATGAGATACCACCTCACACCTGTGAGAATGGCTATTATCAACAAGACAAGGAATAACAAGTGCTGGAGAGATTGTGGAGAAAAAGGACCCTGGTACACTGCTGGTGGGAGTGCAAACTGGTACAACCACTGTGGAAGGCAGTGTGGAGGTTCCTCAGAAAATTGGGAATGGAGCTACCATTTGACCCAGCAATCCCCCTTCTGTGGATCTACCCAAAAGACTTGAAATCCTTTGTCCGCAAAGACTTATGTTCCCCAATGTTCATTGCAGTGCTGTTCAAGGTGGCCAAAACATGGAAAAAACCAGAGTGCCCTGTGACAGATGACTGGATAAAGAAGCTGTGGTACATATACACAATGTAATATTATTCAGCTATAAGGAAAGATGAAATACTGCCATTTGCAACAAAATGAATGGACCTGGAGATCATCATGCTTAGACAGAAAAAACAAAGAACTGTATGACTTCACTCATATGTGGAATATAAAACTGAAAGCAAAGAAAGAGGAAATGAAGAAACAAATAACGCATGGACACAATCAATAGTTTAATGTTTATTTGGGGATGAGTGGGTTAGGGAGGGTAGAAGGGGGAGGGGATGGAAGAGGAGGGGGAAACGAAATATAAGTTGATGGAAAGAGAAGTCACATTAGGTGGTGAACTTTTTATACATCACGTCGACAATGCACTGTAGAATTGTATGCCTGAAACCTATGTAATCCTTGCTAACAGATGTCACCCCAATAAGTCTAACACTAAAAATGAATTTAAATAAATGCAAAAAGATAATAAAAATAATTAAATAAATATATAAAATGTAAATATTAATTTCTAGTTACCATATATAACGCTTTCTTTTTTAATTCAGCTAGAAGCTAATATAAAAAGACATCTTTGTTAAAATTGACAGTTTATTTTTTACGTTTGTGTAATATATATGCTTATAATAATTGGATTTCTCTGAATTCCCAAAGCATATTATTTTTTTAATTGATTTTTATTGTTAGACATATTGGGGTGATATCTGTTAGCAAGGATTACATAGGTTTCAGGCATACAATTCTACAGTGCATTGTCAACGTGATGTATAGTAAGTTCACCACCTAATGTGACTTCTCTTTCCATCACCTTATATTTAGCTTCACCCCCTCCTCTCCCACCCCCTCCTTTTTCTCCCCTCCCTAACCCACTGGTCCCCAAATAAACATTAAACTATTGATTGTGTCCATGGGTTATTTGTTTGTTCATTTCTTTTTTTCTTTGCTTTCAGTTTTATATTCCGCATATGAGTGAAATCATGCAGTTCTTTGTTTTTTCTGTCTGGCTTATTTAACTCAGCATGATGATCTCCAGGTCCATCCATTTTGTCGCAAATGGCAATATTTCATCTTTTCTTACAGCTGAGTAATATTCCATTGTGTATATGTACCACAGCTTCTTTATCCAGTAATCTGTCACAGGGCACTTTGGTTGTTTCCATGTTTTGGCCACTGTGAACAGTGCTAAAATGAACATTGGGGTACATAAATCTTTGTGGACAAAGGTTTTCAAGTTCTTTGGGTAGATTCCCAGAAGGGGGATTGCTGGGTCAAATGGTAGCTCCATTCCCAATTTTCTGAGGAACCTCCACACTGCCTTCCACAGTGGTTGTACCAGTTTGCACTCCCACCAGCAGTGTACCAGAGTTCCTTTTTCTCCACATCCTCTCCAGCACTTGTTATTCCTTGTCTTGT
>PVJL010012232.1:0-15850 GCA_004026885.1 Lyroderma lyra
TTGCCTGTGCATGATCTCACTTGTTGTTACCAGAGCCACTGCCAGTCCTTTACTCTTTATTGTCTTGCCCTTGATCTCTTCATTCTTCATGGATCTATTCCTCACTGCTGCCGGCATTAGTCATTAAAAAAAAGAAAAAGAAAAGATGAAATATTGCCATTTGCAACAAAATGGATGGACCTGGAGATCATCATGCTTAATGAAATAAGCCAGACAGAAAAAAAAAAAAAGAACTGCATTACTTCACTCATATGCAGAATATAAAACTGTAAGCAACAAAGGAAAATGAAATGAACAAAGAAACAAATAACCCATGGACACAATCAATAGTTTAATGTTTATTTGGGGACGAGTGGGTTAGGGAGGGGAGAAAGGGAAGGGGGTGGGAGAGGAGGGGGGGAAGCTAAATATAAGGTGATGGAAAGAGAAGTTGCATTAGGTGGTGAACTTATTATACAACAAGTTGACAATGCACTGTAGAATTGTATGCCTGAAACCTATGTAATCCTTGCTAACAGATGTCACTCCAATAAGTCTAACAATAAAAATGAATTTACAAAAAAAAAAAAAGAAATTTGATATGCCACTTGGTCTTGCTTAACTATGAATATGCTAAAAAACATTCACTTATTAAGGGACAATAAGCTTTTCTGAAAACATTCAATATGTAGGTACATGGATGAATTATTTAAATAAAAATTACTGCAATAAATCAGTAAAGTTCCTTTTTCTCAGTAATTAGGTTTTGTGCTTTTGATTTCATAAGTTCACCAACGTGCAGGATCGAGGCTGGACATCTCAGCCAAGCAGATGAGGAAATTCATGGAGCCCCAACCTCTCTCGGCAGCATTGCCTCCTGCTAGAAAATAAACCCCACCTCATGTGCCATTCTCCAAGCCTTCACAGTTCACTGCACCTCTGAATAGCCCCGGTGACATTATCAGGAATTTGCACATCTATCTCTCATGGCTCCCTGAAAAATATTGTTATTTTTTTAAAAAATAGCATTCCATTTAAATGCTGAATGCCAACTGGAAGGAGTGCTAGCAACAGAAAATCATCACTTTGTAAACCATCACAGAAAAAGACTGGTTTAGGTGAGAATAATTCATGCGTGTATGGTCTTAAAGTGTCTTCCCTCAGATGGTATCAAGTATAAGGGAAAAAATAGTAACTGTACAAGGGAGAAATCAGGCACCACCAAATGTGCTATCCTAAGGACATAGCTCCATTCATGGCAGTACCTTGACTAGAATTGCACAGCCTGAAACCAATCATTTGGGAATGCTAGACAAACCCCAAATACGAAATATTCAGCTACCAAAAAGAAGGCCCCTATTTTTCAAGGATGTTATTGTCATAAAGGACAAAAAAATAAAAAGGAAATATTCCAGATTAAAGGAGACTAGAGACATAACAACTAAATCTAAAACCCTAGACTGAACCCTGTATGTGAGGGGAAAATATGTCATAGAACACGTTATAAGGTCAATTTTGTCAAGTCAAATGTTATAAAACACATTAAGTCCACTGTCAAGTTTGGATATGGATGGTAGGTTATGTAAAAGTATTACATCAGTGTTAAACTTAGTGAACCAGATTTAAGGGTCAATGATGTATGCAATTTACTCAAAAATGGCTATGTATATGTATATGTATATGTATATATGTATATGTATATGGGGAGAGAGAGAGAGTGTGTGCTTGCTCAACTGGGCAAGTAAGAGAGACCTGAGACAAAATGTTAACAACAGGTGAATCTGGGTAAAGAGTTCTATGTACTACTTTTGTAACTTTCTGTAAGCTTAAAATTATTTCCAAATTAAAAGTTAAAAAATATTTTTCTAAATTAAAAAAGTACAATAAAACTTGTGAGAAACCACCTGGTAAAAGGTGAGACTGGAAGGTGATTGGAGGGGAATGTGGAAGCAGTAATGAACCCTAGCTAACAGGTACTAGCTAACAGGTACTGAGCCTAACCACACTGCAAATTTTATTACAATTTCGCTGTTTTCCATGTCGTCCATTTATGCCTTTGTCTCTTTTTGCTATTTTTTTTAACTTGGGTTGAAGGCTTTATTTTCTTATTTTTATAATCTTTTCTTTCAATAAATCATTTGATACAGTAGATTTGCTATTATCAGAATCCTGGTTTTCATATATAGTATTGTTTTGTTTCTAATGTAAAACAAAAACTACTGAAGCTTAAAAGAAAAAGGCTGAATTTATTATATGCTATATACACATCTGAAAGTTTTCTAAAACTGTTCATTGAGGAGGAAATTTCACTTGTTTTAGAATGTTGGAAAGTAAAAAGAATGTTTCATTGTGACTGTTCATCAAATCTTGAAAGCTAGCAGTGTGGATGGGTCAGAATGAATCCATAGAGGTGTTAAACATGATTGGTTAAAAGAAGTTCCATTTTTCAAGAAAAATTCTTCGGTTGGAACCATTAAATTTTTGGCCTAATGGGGGCATTCAAAGTCCATGGTTCTGAACGATTTAGCTGAAAGGAGACAACATTCAGTTTTATCTTCTAAATATAAGTGCCACTGTAAATGAAATATATTCCTTTCACTATCCCTCTTTTGGGTCTTTCCTTTTCCTAAAATGATGGGGTAAACCCACAAATAATAAACAAATTACCTGGTTTTCAGTTCTACATCTCCATACTGTTTTCATATGGAGTTTTCTCATAGGATTTCTTGGTTTCTGCCTGAGTCACTTTAATTTCCTTTTGATGTATCTGTGGTTTGAACAGATGGGTTCATAGCTCTGTCAAAGTATTTAATATCCTATTAACAATACACTTGACAGCAGCAACAATTAGGAATAAGGACAAAAATAACCTATCGTTTGTGGAGGATCCTTCAGCCAACTTACATTTATCCGGCATCTACCAATCCACACAGGTGCCAGTTAACTGAGAGTCTACTGTAATGACATAAAACCATTCCTCAGGAGCAGATTCCTTCCTCTCTCCAAGACCAGCATTGTGTAGTGACCATCCTTGGCTGAATGCCTGAGTTACTGGTGGGGCTGTAAGAGATGTCGGGAGAGGGTTCTCAGTAAGACTAGGCACTTATTCCGGGCCTGCTAGGCTGAATTGAATTCATTACGAAGGAGGTGGTCAGCCTGGGGGTAAAAGTGAATGGATTCGTCCTTCGAGAGCTAGGAAGCAATTTCAGAAAATTTTCGTCTCTCCTGGCTCTTTGGGCCATGTGGACATCTTCTCGGTCTTCCCAGAGAAGAATACTTTTCAAAAAACATACCTAAGTAAAGAGAATTGAGGGTGCTGGGGTGGAAACGCCCTCCCACAATTGAAGTGGGGGTTGCTCTCCGGCTCCTCTGCCGAGGCGTCCCAAATGGCACCAGCGCAGCCGTTCTCAACCAAAGACCGGAAAAAAGACCCAAAGAACCAAGTCGACAGGCGGACTCAGCCCCAAGCGACAGTCTCAGAGCAAAGTTTCTGTCCTCCGAGAAGAGTGAGAGTTTGCCCATAACTCTTGACTCCCACAGAGGAAAAAGGTCTCAGGGCACCTGATGATGTGTGCTCAGAATCCGGGTCCACCTCGCAATGACCAGACGCCAGGAAGACTACTGTACCACTTCCAGCTCCGGTTTCTCCACGGGTTTAATTGCAGTTAAAAAGGTATGTAAGCTAAACGAGACAACACCTACCCAGCGCTCACAGAATACCGGGCACAAGTTTGCAACCTGCAGCTAGGACCGGGAAACTTGACTGCCATACCGTCCCGGATCAGAATCAACCCCTAAATCGGAACAGCTGGCCCCTGACGTCATTTCCGCGCGCCGGGGCGGGGAACAAACAGCACCGGAAACGGAAATCACTGTAGGCGTCACTGGGGAGTGTAGTCTTTGCGGGGAAGGTGTTGAGAGATCATGGCAGGGTGGGGAGCTTCAGCCAGAGGCCTCTACATGTTTTGTGAATGTAGTTTTAAGAAAAAAAGAAGGAACATAGAGGTTCCACAGTGCTCATCATCCAGTGACCAGAGAACGTTACTCAGAAAAGGTAACCTCGGAAGCCAATGGAAGATGCTGGCCGTCAGCGCACTTCTCATCCCGCGCTGGGACAAGGATTCTGGGTAGTGTAGTCCCCAGACTGCTGCGCTGCTGGAGTAGCTGCGCTGCTGGAGTAGCTCCCCAGCTGGTGGCTGAAGTGACCCCTTGTTCTGTAGTGGCGCTGGTGAGTGAGACTCCGTGGGATCTTGGCCGGAACCGTGCCCTTCCCTGCGCAGCAAGGTAGGTCCTGAAAGGCTGGTCTGTGGACGGAGGCTGGGGACGGTGCAGATGGCGAGGAGGTGGTAGTGGTGGGGACGCGCTGTCGTGGCTCAGGCCGTGCTCTCCCGGGTGTCTTATTGGCGGGTGCGGGCGCGAATCTCCGAGGGACTTGGGTGAAGTTCAGCAGTGAAGCTCACTGGTGGTGGATGCTGGGCTCCCGCCTTTCGCTCTAGGGTTCCTGTGGGTTGGAACACGTCCGGCCTTGGCCGAAATAGCGATGTTGGGAGAGGGGGGCGCTCATGCCACAAGTCTCCGGGTTTTGAGGAGTCGAGTAAGTAGGCTTCGAGGGAACTGCTATTTCCCAGGTGGGGGAATGGAAGCAGCCGCTGGGTCCATGCGGCTGGGTTTTGGTGGGCGGGGGCTGAAAGAGCAAACGTCCCCGGCTTGGAATAGGTGTTGGTGTGGCCATTTTGGCCCGATCCTGGGGGGTCTCAGTTTGGCAAGTCACCCCTGGGTTCAGGCCTTGGAGGAAGAGGTCGGGCTGGGGCCCACTGGACAAAGTTTTCAAAGGTCCTGGAGTTTGTCACTGACCACAGGGATCACAATTCTTACATCTCCAATGTGGCCAGACTTTGGGGTTTTAAGTTGCATTTTAACTTTTTATTACAGAAGAATTTCAGACAGAAGTAGCTAGAACTTAATAGACCAGTCATCCAAATTCAATGCTTATCACCTCGTGACCACTCTTGATTCATTTCAAAATGATAAGAGTACATTAAGAATCCTTGCAACCCACCTTGGGTCACTATTATTGTCCTGTTTAAGAGCATGGGCATATTTCATCCAGGTGCTGTACTTAATATCTATGTTCCCTTGGTCAAGAGACTGACTTCACCATGTCTCAATTTTCTTATCTGTAAAACATAGATAATAAATCCTACTTCATTGGGTTGTGAGGATAGAATGCAGTAAAACTCATACAGTGCCTGGGACAGTCTCTGGTATATACTAAGTGCCTGGTAGGTATTAACTTCACGTATTAACAGCAATGGTGAGAGAGGATCAACTCAGAGTCAGTGTCAGTAGCATGTCTGGGCAGGCAGTATTCACAGCCCACATAGCAGTTCTGAACCTAGCAAGCTGCCCACAGTCTTTTCTTCTGTGGCAGGTCCATTCCTGATATCTTTAAGGAGAAGAAGGCCCTGCCCTGCTGGAACTTGAAGGTTTCCTGTGACTTTCCTGAACTTTCTGTTCTTGTTCTGTGCCTGCCCTCCCACCTGCCCCTTGTGGCTCCTTCCTGCCCAAAGAGGACTGCCTAGTGAGCAAAGGAAGGACTCCTGCGCTCCTGGCAGCCCATCCTCAGATGGGGACCACTTGTCGTATTGCTGAACCACTGTTGGGTTTCCTGCTCCCCTTTGCCATCTTGTGCCCTGCAGTGTCCCATCCAGTGATCGGAGCCCCAGCAGACCTGGTGTCCTCGTTCATGACCCTCCATCCTTGCCTTAGCAGTTCCCTCAGCATTTGTTCAGACTGCTCACTTCCAGGGCTCGTCTGCTCGTGATGTTATCAGCACGCTGTTCTTACTCTATTCAGTGTTCTCACTTACTCTTTTCCCTGCGGGAGTAGTTTGCAGTAAATCCTCATCTTACCATCTTCAAATACTTCAGTAGGCATCTCTAGCACATAAGGACTTTAACATAACCACAGTTTCATTGTTATACTCAACAACATATTTAATATTTCCCCAGTTGTTAAAAAAAATCTTTTGTCTTTGGTTAGAACAACCTTCCTCCAAGGTCGGAGAGGGAGACGTACCTGGAACTCAGCATGGTGGTTTTCCCTGCCTGCCTTGCTTCCCTCCCGTTTCTTCTGATCCTGCTGATCTAGGGTAATAGCTGCAGCTGCTCCTCGTGGTATAAGCTGGGCCTCTTGAGTTTTCCTTGCCTCTTTTTCCTTTCCACACTTACCTCCATTTGGTTGGCTGTCCTGTTCTCTCAGTTCCACCTGTGCGGTACCTCTCGAGTCTTCCTCCTTCCCTTTGTCTCCACTCCTGCATCACCCTAGCTTCCTCTCTCTTCTCCACCTTGTCCCTTTTTCCTCCAACCTCCTGAGGTGGGCTTCTAAGGTATAAATGTAAGTGCTGCTTAATGAAGGGGATGCGTCCTGAGAAATGTGTCGTTAGACAATTTTGTCCTTGTGCGAACATCATAGAGTGCACTTACACAAACCTAGATGGCACAGCCTACTACATGCCAAGGCTGTGTGGTATAGTCTATTGCTGCTAGGCTACAAACCTGTGTAGCATGTTACTGTACGTCATTGTAACACACTAGTAAATATTTGCATATCTGAACATACCTAAACATGGCAAAAGTACAGTAAAAATACATTAAAAAGATTTTTAAAATGGTACACCTGTGTAGGGCATTTACCATGAATGGAATTTGCAGACTGCAAGTTTCTCTGGGTGAGTCAGTGAGTGTGCAGCAAGTGAATGTGAAGGCGTGGGACTTTACTGTGCACTACTGTAGGCTTTATAAACACTGTACACTCAGACTACACTACATTTGTAAAACATCACAGCCTTTGCACTGGCTGCTCTCTTGCCTGCGATGTTCTTTTTGAAGTTATTCACTTGGCTTGCACCTTCCCATTCTTCAGATTTTTACTCATCACCTTCTCAGCAAGGCCTTCCCTAACAACTATTTAAAATTTCAAAATCTACCCCAGTTCTGTTATTTTTTTCCTTCCTGCTATATTTTTCTTTATCTCAGTCATCAGTTTCTGATGTACTGTGTGTTTTATTTTTAATATGTCCATCTTCTTCCCCCTAGCCTTTCATGTCAGTGAAGACAGATGTTTTATCTTTGTTCACTTCTCTATCCTGTGTCTAAAATAGAGCCTGCCACACAGTTGGAGCTTAATAGATACTTACCGAATGAGTGAATAATTCAGCCATGTATAGAGCTATTTTGAGAGTGATGGATGAGACCAACTGGGATGTTAGAGATAGTCTCCAAAGACTCTATCTGCCAGCTGCTGTGGTGGTACAGAGGAGTTGAGGGATTTCTCAAGGTAGAATTGGTTGGCCTTGGTGATTGATTTGTTACAGCAGGTGGGGAAATCGTCATGGTGTCTGAGTATGCACATGGATGATAGGGAAGGTTCTTCTGTCATTAAGAAAGCTCAGGATAGAGAAGGCACAGTACATCAACTCTTGTTTCCAGAATTCCACTTAATGAATTTATAATGAAAGAGGAAATTTGAATTTTAGTCATTCAGATACTTCAGTATTAATTTGATTGATCATGCTATTTAATCTTTAAAATTCTTAAAACTCAGAAAGTCTGTTATGCTTCACTGTTCAATTGTTATATATTGTCTCCTCTTCTCTCTGCCTAGATTTAAAGTGCCTGAGAGTCAGGGACCCTCTTTGCATATAGTCTCCGAACAGCCCACCCAGAATCTTCAGTGTAGGCTTACAGGTGCTGCTGGCTGGTAGCAACAGAGGTTTGAAGGTCTTGGAACGTGTGCCACCAGGGTCACAGTCAAAGGCAGCATCTAGATCTCTCTTCTGCCTCCCCCAGGGTAGTCCTCCCCTGCCCTTTATCCTGAGTCGTGGGTAATGCTGGCTCCTCGGCGAACAGGGCTGTGATTTGTGTTACAGGCACACATGGCATTCAGAGATGTGGCTGTGGACTTCACCCAGGAGGAGTGGATGCTGCTAAGCCCTGCTCAGAGGTCCCTGTACAGAGAGGTGATGCTGGAAAACTACAGCAACCTGGTCTCGCTCGGTAAGCCTGGCTCCTCTGAGGATTCACATTCTTGCTGCTGAGCCTTTAGGATGTGCTTGAAGCAGCTGTCTTTCTTTCTGACTTGGCCCTTGAGTCCATAACCTGCAGCCTCCTTGTTTTCTTTTCCCGAGCAGGAATTCCATTTTCTAAACCAAAACTCATCACCCAGCTGGAGCAAGGGAAGGAAACCTGGGGAGAGGAAAGAAAATGCCTACCAGCCGCCTGTCCAGGTGAGTGGGGAGCATTACGACACAAATCGAGCACAGCTGCGGGCAGCCCAAGGGCGGGAGAGGAAGCCATCCTGCTCACCTCCTGGGCTGCGGTTTTGCATTGCCTGGCACGGCTTCCCTTCCAAACCTTACTCGAATGTACTTGCCTGGCGTGTCTTCCTCCATTGGAAGCCTTTCGTCCTCCCGGCAGGTTTGCCCTCTCTACCTCACTCAGTTCTCTCTCACATTCATGGGCTCCTTTCTCTTGTTGATACTGTTTTAAAAAGATCAAGCAAGAATGTGTGGGGGGGAATGAGTGCCGTAAAGGCAAGCCCGGGGGAGGAAGGAAGGCTAAAACTCCAATTGGCAAATTGAAATGGAATTCTTAAAAAACTGTGAGCCAAGAATAGCTTTTATATTTTAAAGTGGTTACATACGTACCTATATAGTAATAGTAATATCCTCCATTTTACCTTAGCCCTCCAAGCTTTATTTATTATCTGATGGTTTAAGACAGTTTACTGACTCTGTCTTTTAGAGTTACAATATACAGCCCTAACTTTTCTTATTCTGCTTGTTCTGGTTACCATTTTATGAAAAAAAAAAATGTGAGAACATTGCAATTGCACCATTCCAGTTACCCCTCCCCACAACATCCTTTATTCTATAGTTGTCATTTGTATTTCACCTGCATACACTGTAAACTCCCTAATAGGGTGTTAAAATACTTGTTTTAAACACTCACTCATGTATTTTTTTCATCAAGATAAAAAATACTCGTTTGTATGCATCCAGATAATTTACCATTTTCTGTACTAACTCATTTTTTCCCTGGAGATCTGAGTTTCCACCTGATGTCATTTTTCTTTCACCTGAAGGACTCATTTCACATTTCTTGCGGTGCCAGTGCCAGTGTATTTGCTTATGTTTTGTTTTTCTGAATGTGTCTTTATGTTGCCTTCATTCTTAAAGGGTATTTACACTGGACATAGAATTCTAGATTGTTGTTTTTTTTTTTTTTTAACACTTTAGATATTTTGTTCCCCTCTCTGGCCTCCATTATTTCTGAGAAGTCAGCTGTCATTTCCCTAAGTGTTCCCCTTTTTACCTCAGACTGCTTTCAGAATTTGCCCTTTATTTTTGGTATTCAGTTGTGTGACTATGGGTGACTGTTCAAGCATGCCTTTCTTTGTATGTTTCCCATTTGGGGTTTACTGGGATTTTTCAATCTATAAATTTACTGTTTGAGCCAAATTTGAGAAATTTTCAGACATTACTCCTTCACGTGTTTTTGTCTGCTCCTTTCTCTCTCTCTTTTTGGTATGTAGGTGTAACTCCGGGTGCATTTGTCCCTTTGGTATGTCCCACAGGTTGGGGAGCCCATCCATGTTTTTGAATCTTTTTTTTTCTCTCTCTTCTTCAGATTGGATGATTTCTGTTGATCTGTCTTCAAGCTTACTGTCTCATCTGTCATCTCCAATATGCTGTTAAGCCCTTGGCCAGTGCGTTTTTTTAATTTCAGATATTGTATTTTTTAGTTCTGCCATTTCCATTTACTTTTACTCTAATTTTCTGTTTTTGTGTTGATATTGCCTATCTGTTTATTAATGATGAGCCAATTTTTCTTTACCTTCTTTAACAGAATAACTCAGATACTTAATGTATGTATTACTAAATGAAAAAGTTGCAGAGAATATACACTCTTCAGTTTGTTGTTTAAAAAGAGAAGTGTGTGTAAGACTGTATACCAGTATGTTTATGTGAACATCGAAGTCTGTATTATTACTTACCATGACTAGTGGTTACCTTGGTAGGGGTAGAATTGGAGAAAGTGGGACAAGGTTTTCTGGGAATTTTTCTTCTATGTGACATTATTTTTAAATGATAGCAGTATAGATAACTTTAAGGAATTATGTGTATGTGTTTTAATTTTTAAAATACTTTTGACAGTTTTATAAATGTCTCATGCACAGAGAAGTATGTTTTCTTTTTCTGTGTAAGAAATTTTCTATTTCTGTGTTTTATCATATTTTAAAAAGAGCCTTATAATAAATTATCCTAGAATTGAGGGAATATAGCAGGTCTAATAGAAATTATTCCTGAAATTCAAGTTATGTCCTTACTTTTTATCTGCTAAAAAAAAAAGTCATTAAGCTCCCCAATGTCATTGTAATTTAAATCAAATTCACCATTTAGTTCTAAGTTTTTGCCTTATATTTCATTTTAGTATACTGTTAGGTATGTGAAAGTTCATGACAATTTAGTCTCATTTATTAATGAAGTTTTTATCATTAAAATTCTCTTTGTCCCATGTTATATTTCTTTAACTTTCCCTTTTTTCTGGTCAGTCTAAGCACCCATGTTCTTGTGTATTTTTTTGGTATGGTATTTCTGTGTTCATCCTTTTATTTTTAAATAAAAATAATTTGATTTGGGTGTTCTTCTTTTAAGCAGCAACGTGTAGCTGGTGTTGCATTTTATGCCAAACCAAGTGTTGTGTTTTATAATAGGGACTGTGACCCTTTCACACTAACTGTAATAACTGATAAGTTTCACAGGACTTACTTAGTGGTTGACTGTGGGGTAGATGCATAAGTGCTTGGCTACAGTGATAGAAAGTCAGGGCAGAGGAAGTAAAGCATCTGCCCCAGCTCAGGCTACCAAAACAAAATAACCAGAGACTGGGTGACATAAACGGAAGAAGTTTCTTACAGTTCTGGAGGCTTATAGTTCTTGGACAATCAAGGTGTCAGCAGGTTTGTTTGCTTAGGAGGTTTCTGTCTTTGGCTTGCCAATTGCTGCCTTCTTTCTGTGTCCTCACATGGCCTTTTCTCTGTGCATACACATGCCTGCTATCTCTTCCTCCTGAAGTACACCACTCACATTGGATTAGGGCCCCACACTTATGAGCTCTTTTAACTTTAATTACCTCTATAAACGTCCTGTCTCCAAATACAATAGTATTTTATATAGGATGGAATAATTCTGGAATGTAGATGTGTACACAGTTGGTTTTTAAAAGTTCATTTCATCACTTCTTGGCTTTTTGGCCAAGATCAAGTGTAAAAGTTCAGTTCATTGATCAAGGAAAGAGTGTTTAGACAGATCAAGTAAGATCTGTACCTGGTGTTTCAGATTGTTTGGTCATTTATTGTTTCATCACAACTAGAACCAGTTGATGAAACAGTACATTCAATGTTGACATCTCTATGCAAGGGGTACTATAGAAAAAAATTTATACTAATTTCTGGGGAAATTTTTATTTAATTATGGAAATTATCAGAGCTTGGATTGGTCAGGTGTACCAGAAGGGAGCGTCTTTTAAGTTTGTATTGCCCATTGCTGAAAACCTACCTTGTAGGAATTCTGGTACAAAATAATCCTCTGATAACTATTTGTTAGTGAATAGGGAAACCATAGTTCAGGCATCTCACACATAATCTCTTTAGCCACTCTGTGCTGCTTCCTACACTAGGGAGTCTCCAGTGTAGGAGAATGCTTTCTCAATCTGTCCCTTCATCCTCATTGGGAAGTAGTGAAAGACAGGACATTTCCACATAGGTCCCCTCGTTAGATATCTGTCACAGAAAATTCTTGTGAACACAGTTTATATCAGTGGGTGTGAATTAGAAGATAACTGTATTAAGGGAAAATATTTGTTGTATATTGGCTCTATTTACAGAGCCAGAACTGTCTATGATGATTTTATAGTATGATAGATAGAATAGGCTTAGGAGTGGTTTTTCTGGATTGGAATGGAAACTGGAAGATATGATGAGCTGGAAAAGTAGGTCATGTAAGGAAGTCTTGACTGGGTAGCACTTACGTTGTAAGCATTTTGAAGAACAGGGAATTGAGCCTTGCCCTCACACTTGGCAGAATTGCTCAGGTTGCTCCACTGAGTCTCAGTTCTGACACAGATTCTTCTCTCTGCAGCAGAGCCAAAGCAGGAACTCCAGCTCTGTCCCTTCTGCCCTCCAGATTTCTCCAGTCATAAGTTCCACATGCAGCACATGCTGTGTAACCATCCCCCTTGGATCTTCCAGTGTTTGTGTACAGAAGATCATGTCCAGCCAGGGCATCTGTGTCTGGGGAACCAGAAGAAGCAGGAAGAAGCCTCTAATCCAAGTTCCTGGAGGGAAAAAGCGGGTCAAGAGCGAGAAGGAGCTGAGATTTCATTTGGAAAAACAAAGAAAAGGACTTTAACAGCAATCTCCAACCCACCCCAAAGGCAGCCAGTCAGCTCTAGGAATGGCATCAAAGAGGTGGAAATAGAGGCCAGTCCTTCTCAATTGGGGAATCCTGAGGAAACAGACAAATTTTTGAAGAGGATAGAAGTCTTAGGGTTTGGAACAGTCAATTGTGGAGAGTGTGGACTGGGCTTCAGCAAGATGACAAACCTGCTTAGCCACCAGAGGATACACTCAGGGGAGAAGCCGTACGTGTGTGGGGTGTGTGAGAAGGGCTTTAGTCTAAAGAAAAGCCTTGCCAGGCACCAGAAGGCACACTCAGGAGAGAAACCTATTGTGTGCAGAGAGTGTGGGCGAGGATTTAACCGGAAGTCAACACTCATCATACATGAGAGGACACACTCAGGCGAAAAGCCTTATATGTGCAGTGAATGTGGACGAGGCTTTAGTCAGAAATCAAACCTCATCATACACCAGAGGACACACTCGGGGGAGAAGCCCTATGTGTGCCGGGAATGTGGGAAAGGCTTTAGCCAGAAGTCAGCTGTTGTTAGACACCAGAGGACACACTTAGAGGAGAAGACCATCGTGTGCAGTGATTGTGGACTAGGCTTCAGTGATAGGTCGAACCTCATCTCACACCAGAGAACACACTCGGGCGAGAAGCCTTATGGCTGCAAGGAGTGTGGGCGATGCTTTAGGCAGAGGACGACCCTTGTCAACCACCAGAGGACACACTCAAAGGAGAAGCCTTATGTGTGTGGAGTGTGTGGGCACAGCTTTAGCCAAAACTCAACCCTCATCTCACACAGGCGGACACACACTGGGGAGAAGCCTTATGTGTGTGGGGTGTGTGGGCGAGGCTTTAGTCTGAAGTCACACCTTAACAGACACCAGAACATACACTCAGGGGATAAGCCCATCATGTGCAAGGATTGTGGGCGAGGCTTCAGCCAGCAATCAAATCTCATCAGACACCAGAGGACACACTCAGGGGAAAAGCCCATGGTTTGTGAGGAGTGTGGGCGAGGCTTCAGCCAGAAGTCAAACCTCATTGCACACCAGAGGACACACTCAGGGGAAAAGCCGTATGTGTGCAGAGAGTGTGGGCGAGGCTTCAGTCACCAGGCAGGTCTCATCAGGCACAAGAGGAAGCACTCGAGGGAGAAGCCTTACATGTGCAGGCAGTGTGGACTAGGCTTTAGCAATAAGTCAGCTTTAATTACACATAAATGGGTACATTCAAAAGAGAAGCCTTGTGTATGCAGAGACTGTGGCCAAGGCTTTATCCAAAAATCACACCTAATCTTACATCGGATGACACACCAGGGGGAGAAGCCATAGGTGTGTAGGACCTGTGGCCAAGGCTTTAGCCAGAAGTCACCCCAATAGACACAGGAGGAGGAAATCTCTCCACCACAATCCACCAATCCAGCCTGACTTGGAAACCTATGCGGAGATGTTTTCTTGCCCCAGACATGGTCTTTGAAAGAACATGGTGGCAAGGACTAAATCAAAATTTCTACACTTTTATGAAATGGAGTAGAAAAATGCATTCCATAAGTAGTCAAAGGACATTTGGCTTAGTCTTTCTCCACACTAATTCTTCATGTTTTGTGGCCTTTTGTTTTAATAAACTTTGCTTCTTTACCAATCAGTAACCTTGGCTGTGTACCTTATTCACTCATCTGTGAAGATAGGGAATCAGGAGTGGTAGAGATCTTGAACTCCACTGATGTCCACACTACTCCACAAGAATTCAGTTGCTTGGAAGACATAAGAACTGGGTCACAGAAGAAGTCTGCTCCCCTGTGTAAATAGAGAATCTAGTAACTGTGTTGAAAGTCTTCAAGTGAAGGGAGGAAATTGTCCATGCTTTTTTTTAGAAAATAGCTTCCTCTGGAGTCCACTTTCATCAACAGTTGCCTTTTTTTACCTGTATGACAGCTCTCTTGCTTGCTTCTCTCCTCTTAGCTCTCAGATGTCTCTTGTTGCCTTTGCTGAATCATCCCCTAAACACCTTTATTGCTTTTTCCCCAGGCTTTAGTCCCTGGTTCTCCCATCATGGAGCCCCCTCAACAATACATTGTTCCCAACACTAAAGTTCCAGGACTTGATCTTTCAGCTACGACCAAGCACCTCTTTAGTCTCAGGGTCTTCTGTCTCTAGTCGCACCCATTTCAGACCACCCCTTAGCTATACCACTTCATCAGCACTCCAGGAATACAATGACCTTTAACCATGTTCTCTCCTCAACTTTCCAATGACAGGGAAAAGACTCTTGAAGCCAGATTCCCATATCAGTCCTGTGGTACCAGGATTTGCAACTTAAAATCATGGTCATCAGCACTCCATCCTGGGTCCAGTCCCCAGGCCAGCCATCTAATAACTGGTATAAGGTCCCTTAACCACACACCCTCAATAGTTCTCAGATTACAAGGCTAACAATACTTAACCATATTTCAAGATTCTTAACAAGACCTCCTCTATTGTTTCAATCCAAAGGTTTTGCCCAAAACAAGTGACCTTTAAGGTAAAGATTATCTCAAGGAGGAAGCTTTAAGACCTCAGAAGATTTAAGTATGCTGCTCCTAGACCCTCTCAATTACACAAAATGATTTCTATGAATTAAGGATACCACCCTACAGCACCCTGACCCCCCCAACCCCAACCAGAAAGGGACTTGACTTGAAGAGCTTTGTAGATATGGTTTCATTCTATAGATTGAACTTCATAAGAGTCATGGGCAACTCATTATATATATATTTTTTCCAATGACATTTATAATAGAGTTGACAGCTTAGTCTGAAAAGGACAAAAATCCCTTTGGGCAGGGAGGCAGGCCAAGAAATCTAAGCTGAAAACACCAGTCATTTCTTAATAGGAAAGGAAGAAAACTCAAGAGTGTAGACACTAAAGCCATGGATTCACCCCCAAGGGGCAGTACTGGCCACTACTCAAAAGAGCTGGTGGCATGTGCCCAGGTGAATTTCAGAATTTCTATGAACCAGTGTCTGCTGTGTGTTTGTTTGCTATTTCTTCATTTTTCAAATAGAAGCAGTGATTGTGATTATCCTATCCCCCAATCAACATTGGATGTTAGATACACATGTTTAGTCACAAGTCTTCAGATATAGCATCATCTATACCTTGACCTCATTTAGATCCTGAACTTTGAACCAATGCCATAATGGGATATGACTTTGGGGGTCTTAACGATGAGTGTGTATATTTCACATGAGATGAAGTGAAGTTTGGTGTTCAAAGGGTAGACTGTGGCAATAGTCCCCAATGTGGACATTATCAATTCCTTCTCATATAATCTCATACATATCTGATGAGATGGAAAATAGTTACTCTCCCTAGGAGTCCGGGATGGCCTTAGTGATGCACTTGATCAATAGAATGTAGAAGT
>PVJL010012232.1:15950-38592 GCA_004026885.1 Lyroderma lyra
ACATGAAGAAGCCTCATAAGGCATTCTGGTCAACAGCCCCAGCTGAGCTAACCAACAATGAACATCAACTCCAGTTATGTGATTGAGCCATCCTGGAAATCCCATTTTGTCAAGCCTTCTGACCTTAAGTGAGATCCACTTAACTGAGCTCAGTCAATCTACAGAACTGTAAGGGATGGTAATAAAATGGTTGTCTTAATCCCTAAATTTTAATGTTGAATAGAGTAGATCATTGTAACACTGTTAGAATATAGGAACTGACTTCTCTAACTATTACTCAAAATCTTGAAACCATAATGAAAATAAGTCAGGTTTGACTATACAAAATTAAATGCTGTAAGGCAGCCCACTTTCAGCCAAAACAAAAGACAAACTGGAGGGAGTAGTCCGTATTACAAAGAGATCTGCATGGTATCTCAAAACATTGAGCTTTAAAAATTAACTGCAATAAAAAATATGCAGCATCACACAGAGTAATCAGACTCAGAAAGGTCTGATTTTTTTTTTCATTTGAAAATATCCTTCATGTCAGTAAAGACACAAATGAAAACCTTGCAAAGATATCTCATTTGTAGATTGCAAAAATTACAAAATTTAAAAACACACCACTGCAGACTGTGGAAACATGTATACTTATATATTAGTCTTAGAAATATAAATTGATACAGGTCTTGGTAATATCTACCCAAATTAAAATTTTATATTCCCCTTGAGCCCATAATCTTGCTTAATGGATTCAATAGCTATATGTGTTCATGTGCAAAATGGTTTATATAAGTTATTAAGTGCAGTGATAACTTAAAATTTTAGTAAAGAAAAAAATGTTCACCAATAGAATTCATTAAAAGTCAATTATGCACAAATAGAACAGTATGCTGTTATGTTGTCAGAGAATGAGACATCTCTGTATACTTAAAGAAGAGTATCTCAAAGATTAATCAGTGAGGGGAGGATCGGGAGAAATGACCTGAGAACACTATGTCCAGTGTTTTAGGTTAAAAAGAAGCAATAGAACATTTTTAGAAGAACTAAGTTGAAGGACTTACACTTGCCAATTTCAAAACTTCAGTTAAAACAATCAAGGAATCAGTGGAATTTCTTGATCATGAGCCCTACAGCAGAATTTTCTCCTAAAATAACCTAGGAAATGCAATTTTTCATCTAAATTCATTCAAACAGTTTAATTTTTGCACCTAAACTTTATACAACTAATTTTTCTTCTAAAATGGCTCAGAAAGACATTTTCATCCAAATCGGCACAGTGAGATTTTTCTGTCTCTAACATCAAACTTTTTTTTTTTTTACCCAAATTCACTAAATCTTATGGGTTTGGGGAATAAGAGGATCCAAAAATGTGATTTTTCATCTGTATTCGCTCAAATTGTTAGAGTTGTATGGTTATAAATTGAATGCTACATTATTTTACAAAATTGCCTAGAAATACACTTTTTCATCAAAATTCATTAAAATCACTGGATTTGTGGAACACAAATTTTTTGTCAAATATTCCCCCCAAATGGACAAGAAACATGATTTTTTAAAATCCAATTTCAAATAGTAGAGTTTTGGGAAATAAGCTGTATGTCAGATATTTGTCCCCATATGCCCTGGCAATGTGGTATTTTCAACCAAATCTCAAATTTGGGGGTTTATTGGAAGTAGGTCCTGCAACAGATTATTCTAAAATATGCAGAAAATGTGATTTTTTAAAAAAAATCCAAATTTACTCAAATCTTGGCATCTTTTGGACATATGTCCTATGCAAGACTTTTCTTTCAAATGGCCTGGAAATGTTATTTTTCAAATTGGCTCAAATAATCTTTTAGAATTTTTGGACATAATTCTCTTGACAAATTTTTTTTCAGAGTGACCTAAAATGTGATATTTCACCCAAATGTCCCCAAATTTTGGGGGTTTTGGTAAGCCCTGTGCCCAATTGTTCTTTGCAAATGTCCATAAAATGTTACTGTTTATTAAAATATACTAATACTGTGAGGTTTATTAGACATAAGTCCTGTGCCAGATTTTCTTCTAAAGAGCCCCTCAAACATAATACTTTTTATATCCAAATTCACCCCAAAATGCAGTTTCTTGGACATAAGCTTTATGCCAGCTCTTTTCCAAACATTGGGTTTCTTTGGATATAAGTTCTATGCAAATTTTTTTCTTCTGAAATGATTCAGAAAGATGGCTCTTCATTTAAATTTGACCAAAATATATTTTCGGACATAATCACATGCCATACTTTTCTTTCAAAGTAGTGTGAAAACAAAATACTTTATCTAAATCTGCTAAATCTTGGGAGATTTTGGACATGAATTATTTACCACAATTTTCCCCAAAATGGCCCAGAATTAGGAGTTTTAAAATCTGTATTCAAATTTAGAGTTGTTTGAACATAAGTCTTAAGTTGTTTTGTTTTGTTTTTTTTCAAAATGAACTGGAAATATGATTGTTCGTTCAAATTTGCCTCAGCCTTTAGGTTATTTTGGATATAAATTCCATGCCAGATTATTATTTCAAAATGGCCTGAAAATATTTTTTTTTCCATGAAAATATTCATAAATCATAGATTTCTAAGTTTGTTGGTGTTGTTGCTGTTATTTGATAGTTTTCAATTCCTGGCAAAGTGGATTAAATACCATTTAGATCTGGATAGGTACTGATGAAAATAAGTACACACAAATTTATACCTTATGTCCCAGTATAAATGGTTCTCAGTATCTGAAAATGTCTTTACTAAGGGACTTAATATCTCTGAATATATGTAAGGCTGAACATCTGTATTAATGAGAGTTCTTTATATGCTGTTAACACATAATATCTCTTCTTTGGCTTGAGGCTAGAGTTTCTTTCATTTTCCTAGAGCCTGGTGTTTCTTGTTTTCTTACATTTATTCAACAGTATTGAACACCTAGTTTATGAAAATATTTACATACTAAAAGTTATCTAAGAGTTTCTCTAGTTCTTAACTTCCTATTGTTTTTTCTGACTTTTGTTTTTAAGGAAATGACACACTTCTAATTGCTGTAAACAGGATAAAACAGCCATACAGGAGTGATGTCACTGCAAATGGTAGAATAGGGAACTCCGAAACTCTGCTCCTCCACAAAAGCAAAAAGTAACTTGGCAAAAACTGTGAGAATCAACTATTTTTCAGAACTCTGGAATCTATTTTTTAAAAACTTCACAACAACCAGTGGAATGCTAAATGAAGAATGAAGATGTTGGACTTTGGTAAGAGAGTGCTGTGGCATTATATCTTATCTGCCTAATGTCTCCCAGCTGCTGCTCTGCAACAGCCATGAAGACAGCAGCCTGTATTCTGGGTGAGGGTTGTTGGTACCAGGGGAAGCAATATGGATCTTCTCCCAAGATACTGTGATTGTATGTTTTGATCCATCTGGTGACTTCCTGAAGAATTGGATCAAGGATTTGCCTTTGTTTCACCTAACTCGGACTTTCCCCAGGGCAGAAGTAGCTTCTCAGGTGGTGTTTATTGAAAGCATTTAAAGGTAAATGTATTAATGTCAGCCACCTGAGGCAAGAAATAACAGCTGGGGAAAGCAATAGATAGCCAAAAATATCTGAGAAGGAAGGGATTAGGAAAGGAAATACTTGGGGGGAAATGGGGTGTTTAAAAGGCCTCTACATGCACCAGGACATTTAATAAAAGGCCACTTACATGCCTACAGCTGGATATATACTCATAAAAGACCTGAAAAGACCCTTATCTTTCCCCTCCGGCTGACTTTTACACTCCACAGAAGGAGGAATAAAGACTAAGGCAGAGTTTAAATAGCTTGGCTAAACACTGGAGTGTCTCACACAACCAACCTACAATGGTGGGGGAGTGTTTTGTATTTTGGGTTCTAGGTGTTTAAGGAGATTTCTGTCAGTTCATTAGCTGACCATTAAGCTAACAGAACAGAGACTTCAATGGCTACATATGACAAAGAATGGTTCAAAAAAGCCACTAAAGAAACAACAAGCAGCAATAACAAGGACTGGAAAGGGGGGTGTGGCAGAGAATCTTATTTCTAGAGTTGCCACATTATAGTAATCAAAATTTTCAACAAAAAGTTATGAAACATGTAAAGAAACAAGAAATTATGAACAATTCACAGGGAAATAAGAAATAGAAACTGTGGCAGCCCAGATATTGGACTTACTAGACCAAGACTTTAAGTCAACTGTCTTAAAATATGCTCAAAGAGCTAAAGGAAACTAAACAAAAAATGAAACCAGGAGAATGATGTGTTACCAAATAGAGAATATCAATAAAGATATAGAAATTATAAGAAGGAACCTAACAAAAATTCTGAGCTGAAAAGTACAATAACTGAAATGAAAAATTAACTAGAGGGGTTCAACAGCAGAATAAAGAATCAGCCAACTTGAAGGTAGGTCAATTGCGATGATCAAATATGAGAAGCACTAGTGAAATAAGCCAGACAGAAAAAAACAAAGAACTGTATGACTTCACTCATGCGAATATAAAACTGAAAGCAACAAAGAGAAAAGAAATGAACAAACAAACAACCCATGCACACAATCAATAGTTTAATGCTTATTTGGGAATGAGTGGGTTAGGGAGGGGAGGAAGGGGAGGGGGTGGGAGAGGAGGGAGGGGAAGCTTAATATAATGTGATGGAAAGAGAAGTCACATTAGGTGGTGAACTTATTACACAACAAGTTGACAATGCACTCTAGAGTTGTATGCCTGAAACCTATGTAAGCCTTGCTAACAGATGTCACCCCAATAAGTCTAACAATAAAAATGAATTTAAAAATAAAAGAAGTTATTTGAAGAAATAATGACTGAAAATTTTCCTAACCTGGTGAAGGAAACAGACATACAAGTCCAGGATGCACAGAGAATCCCAAACAAGGTAACCCCAAACAAGAAGACACTGAGACACATCATAATTAAAATGGCAAAAGTTAAAGAAAAAGAGAAAATACTAAAAACAGCAAGAGAAAGGCATATAGTAACTTATAAAAGGGCACCCATTCGACTCTCATCTGATTTCTCACCAGGAACTTTATAGCCCAGAAGGGAATGGCAGAAAATATTCAACGTGATGAAAACCAAGGATCTACAACCAAGAATAATGTATCCAGCAAGGCTAGCATTCATATTTGGAGGACAGAAAAGAGCTTCCCAGATAAGAAACAGTTAAAGAAATACATCACCACCAAACCAGTACTGCAAAGAATGTTAGAGGGACTTCTTTAAGATGGGAAGAGGGATGGGAGAGTGGGTAAAATAAGGGAATGGGATGGAGAAATTTAGTTTGATTGCTGACAGAAAATCAAAAGCAACAGGGAAACAAAACTTGTGGAAACTGTCAATAATTTAGTAGTTACCTGAGAGTAAGGAGGGAGTAGGGTGGGGGAGAAGGGACAGGGACACAAATATATGGTGATGGAAAGATAACTGACTCTGGGTAGTGAACATAATACAACAGATAGAAGATGTAATGTAGAATTGTGCACCTAGGACATGTAGTTTTTACTAATCAATGTCACTCCAGTTTTTTTTTTTTAAAAAGTGAATGGATCGAAAAAAGATATTCCATATAAATATTAACTAAAACAGAGTTAACTCTACCCAGTCAAGCTATCATTTAGAATTGAAGGAGAGATAAAAAGCTTTCCAGAAGAAAAAGCTGAAAGAGTTCATCACCTCCAAACCAGAATTGTAAGCAATATTAGAGGGACTTCTTAGAAGAAGAAGGAGGAGGAGGAAGAGGAAGGAAGGAGGAGGAGGAGGAGGAAGGAAGGAGGAGGAGGAGGAGGAAAGAGAAGGAGGAAGAAGAAGAAAATGGCAATAACTATATATCTATCAACAATTACTTTAAATGTAAATGGATCAAATCCTCTAGTTAAAAGACATAGAGTGGGGAGTTCCCTGATGGTGTAGCGGCTTAAGGCTTCAGCGCTGGCGCTGTCAGTGCTGCGGCCTGGGTTAGATTCCCAGTCAGGGAGCTACCCACATACCAAAAAGCAAAAAAAAAAAAAAAAAAAAAAAAAAAAAAAAAAAAAAAAAAAAAAAAAAAAAAAAAAAAAAAAAAAAAAAAAAAAAAAAAAAAAAAAAAAAGACATAGAGTGACTAAATGGATAAAAAAACAAGACCCTTACACATGCTGCCTACAAGAGATTTGCTTTATATCAGAATGGAAAGGGATGGAAAAAGGTGTTTCATGTGAATAAAACAAACTTTAAAAAGCTGGGGTAGCAAGACTTATTCCAGACCAAATAATCTTTAAAACAAGTCTATAACAAAAGATAAAGATGTACTCAGGAACTTCACTTCTGGGTATTTATCTGAAGAAACTCAAAACACTACCTCAAAGAGACATATGCATTCACATGTTAAGTGTAGCATTATTTACAATAGCCATGATATGGAGGCAACCTGGGTGTCCATCAGTGGATGAATGGATAAAGAAGAGGTGGTACATATGAGGCAGGATAGGTAGCCTAGGAAATTGACAACTCCCTCCAGGATACAAGAGGCACCTCACTGGTTACACAAGTAGCAAGTGACTGTATCTAGCACCTGAAGCTGGAGAAGACAAGAACCAGTTTCAACCAGCAAGGCTACTCTCCTTGACCAGGACCTAACCTTTAGCTAATTATTATGTCATTAGTCTCGTTTACATTGCAGTTACCATGACTCCCAGCATGCATCTGACACCATGACAGTATAGAAAAGCCAAATAAGGGAAAAAGAGCAGGAAACAGAGGATCCCATATACTGGAGGAAATCAATGAGTTTTGTTCATGGGACGTACCAGAACATACCCCTGGTGAGGACTTTCTGGGCACGACTCAATCTCAGAGTTGCCTGCACTTCCCTCTCAAGTGTTTACTTTTGTTTCAATAAACTTCCTGTGCTTTCCTACATCTGTCTTGCTCTTGAATTCTTTCCTGTGCTAAGACAAGCATCTGGTCACCGTGGCTCCAGGTTGGGTCCTTTCTTGGACATCCCTGTGAGCCTCTGGGGACACATATATGCAATGGAATATTACTCCACCATAAAAAAGAATGAAATCTTGCTATCAGCAACAGCATGGACCTAGAGGGTATTGTGGTGAGTAGAGTAAGCGAGAGAAAGACAAATGCCATATGATTTTACTTACGAATGTGGCATCTAAAGAACAAAATAAATGAACAAACAAAACAGAAACAAACTGATGGACATAGGGAACATTTCGATGGTTGCCAGATGGGAAGAGGGTTGGAGGGACTGGTGAAAAGCGGGAAGGAGTTAAGAAATACAAATTGGTAGTTACATTTTGGGGATGTAAAGTATAGCATAAGGAATATAGTCAATAATATTGTAACTATATGGTGTCAAAGGGGTACTAGATTTATTAGGGTGATCACTTCATAAATTATATAATTGTCTAATCATTATGTTGTATACCTGACACTAACATAATATAATATTGTATGTCAACTGTAATTGAAAAATTTTAAAATATTAAAAAGTAGTCTATTTACTAAAAGATGTTTTCATAAAATATATAAGAAATACAGAAATAAAAAATTGTCATGCATCTGCAAAAATCCAAGAAAATATTAAAGATACATCATTTAGACATCAGGAAACACTTTAAGTACTTAGCAATTAACCTGTGAAGAAGTATCTAAGATTTAAAAGAATATTATAAAATTTTACTGATGAGATTTTAAAAGGCACATATAATTGAAAAGATACAAATATGATTTCTGTAAAAGAAAACTAAATATTTTAGAGATGTCAGTTTCTCCCCTTCTTCCCACACACACATTGTTATATAAATAACATAAAATAAAAATAATATAATAAGATTTTAAGCAGGCCATCTTAGATTCTAAAGTTCATCTAGCAGAGAAATTTCTGAGAAGAGCAAAGAAAATTTTGATAAACAATAAGACAGACTTCCTCTAAGAGATTTCAAAAACATATTAGCCATAATTATTAAGACAGCCTTCTATGGGCATTGAGTTTATGACAAATACTGCTTTCAAAGAAGTAGTAAAAAGGAATGATTTTAAAAGTGTTCTTACAAGCTATACCTATAAGTATAACTTACAAGTTATCTAAAGCACTCCGCAGTTTAAAGTCTGGGAAGACAGGTTTGTAGAATTACTAAAGGTACTAAGTAAGGAGTATGTAGTAAAGAGAAGTCTCCCAGGTAAATGAGTAACGCCTCTGGCCATTTTACCCTACAAGGACAGGTCTTTACCTTCACAGGAAGAGGGGTGGCACATTTAACAATGGAACCCTTGTTGCAAGTTGAGGAAATCATTGTTCCTGGATCACAGCTAGAAAAACTCCCACCGCCCCTCCAGAGGTAGCCTGCACTTGGAGGTGTTTGTGTTCCTTGTATCCCAGGAAACTGGAACACAGAATGCATGATGTCATGGAGGGACATTCTAGAACACTATCAGAAGGCAGTAAGGAGGCATCTGTGGGATGCTGTGGCAACTAACCACCATGAATGAATACAATTCTCAGGAAGCGACAGTCTCATTGGTAAATGATGCAGAGGAGCTCAAGTTAGGACTGGCACTGCTGAGGCGTTTTTTCTCCCAATATTCCTGAATTCTTTATTTATTATTGCTGGCATTTTCAATAAAGAACTTCTAGAGAAAATTCAATTAAAGGGATTAACCCACTTGTCCCATACAGCTCGTTCTGTAAGCATAATATGTACCTAAGAAAGCCTCAAAATATATGAAGCAAAACTGACAGGATTAAAGGGAGAGGTAAACAATTCCACAACAATCATTGGAGACCTCAACACTCCCCTTTCAATAGTGGATAAAACAATTAGCAGGTCAGCAAGCAGACTGGAAACTGAACACTATAATTCAACCAGACCTAACTGACTATTCAGCTCTAGTGCATGCCACACAGCAAGAAGAGAATCCACATTCTCAGGTGCACTGGAACAGTCTCCAGACATACTATACACAGTAGACTCTCTCTCAGTTACCCAGAACTCAAGCAACCGGCACTCTCAAGCAACCGGCTTGAAATTTTGCCAGTTGCTTGAGTTCTGGTTCACGGAGAGTCTACTTACATGTCTTTGGCATCTACCAATTCCCATGGGTGCCAATTAACTGAAAGTCTACTGTATTAGGCCTTAACAAGTCTTAATAGAATTAAAAGGATTGAACTCATACCACGTATGTTCTCCAACAACAATGGAATGAAACTAGAAATCAATAACAGAAGGAAGACTGGAAAATTCACAAATTTGTGGAAATTAAACAACACACTCCTATATAATCAATGGGACAAATAAGAAATCACAAAGAAAATTAGGAGATATTTTGAAATGAAAATGCTAAAATGTATAGGATGTAATGAAACCAGTGTTCAGAGGGAAATTGATAGCTGTAAGTGTATACATTTAAAAAGAAAATATATCAATAACATAAACATTGAGAAACTAGAGAAAGGAAAGCAAATTAAAGCCAAAACTAGCCGAGGAAGGAAATAATAAGGATTAGAGTGGAGAGAAATGAAATTGAGAATAAAAACAATAGAATCAATGAACCCCAAAGCTAGTTCTTTTAAAAAAATCAACGGGGAGTTCCCTGGTGGTTTAGTGGCTAGGCTTCTGTGCTCTCACCGCCTTGGCCTGGGTTCTTGCTTCCCAATCAGGGAACCGAAAAAAAAACAAAACAAAACAAAAACCCCAACAACATTGACAAACCTTTAGTGAAACTAAGAAAAAAAGAAGACACAAATAATATCAGAAATGAAAGTGGAAACATTATTATTGACTTACACAGAAATAAAAAGGAATATAAGAAAATAATATGAACAGTTGTGTGCTATCCAACAAATTAAATAACCTAGACGAAATGGACACATTTTAGAGAAAGACCTACAGAAATTGTCTCAATAACAGAAAATCTGAAAAGATCTATAACAGTGAAGAGATTGAATAATAAGTTTTTAAAAGCCT
This sequence comes from Lyroderma lyra, assembly GCA_004026885.1. Classification (NCBI taxonomy): domain Eukaryota; kingdom Metazoa; phylum Chordata; class Mammalia; order Chiroptera; family Megadermatidae; genus Lyroderma; species Lyroderma lyra. The sequence goes on from PVJL010012232.1 coordinate 25,925, forward strand.
ACCCTGGAGGTAGGGATCTCAGAGCTAGAGATGAACAACGGGCACTCTGGGCCACCTGCAAGCACTGGAAGTCACCTTTGCCCTGGAGAAGATAAGTTCCATTCCTTTCCCCACGCGATGGTTTGGAATGCGGGAATAATAGTAACCTACCTACCTGCCTGCTCCATGTCCTTATCCTTAGAGCAAAGCTTGGGAAGCACCCCGCACCCCCTGCCCCAACCCCAGCCCTTTTTGCCACTGTCTTCTATGTAAAGGAAACCTTTCTGAAGTTCTGATGAGTGTATCTGAGGGACTGGAGTTTTGGGAGAAACACTTCTCAATTTTGTAGTTGACCCAGGACAAGCACAAACATGAGTTTGAGACATTAAAAAACCAACAAGGGAGAAAAATAACTGGGGTGAATTCTTGGAACTCCCTGCAGAAGTAAACTGAAGAAAATTTTTAAATGACGTTTGGGATATACTCCAGCAAGAGAGAGATTTACCTTCATGGCCCAAAGCCCCAAGTGCCTGAAGCTGGGGCCCTGGCAGGGAAGTCCCTGTCACTGGATGGAGCCAGAGAGAGTCCCACCATCCACAGGAAAAGCCAGCTTCTTACTGAAGTTTCTCTGCTTGCGGTGTCCTAGCTGCGTGGAACTCAGAATGCAGTGACCTTTAGGTACATTGTTCCATAAGGAGCTTCTGGAACATTGAGCACAGATGACCTGAGGGACACACACCTGGAAACCAACCACAGGGAACACCATTTGGCTAAGCTAGTGGTGGTTGCAGGAAGAAATGGAAGGAAAATGATCTGGAACCATTTAGGAGACACAGTCACAGGGCTTGGTGATTGGATGTGAAGGGGAGAGAGAAGGGCAGCTGAGGCTGATGCGAAGGGGATCCTCAGGCATCCTGGGAATACGTGACAGGGTGTGGCCTGATGACGAGCGCGCACCCTGGGGACACAGCTTAGCAGGTGAGCATCATTGCAGGTGAGTTCTCTCTCCAGAATTTACCAAGGGCTCTGAATAGCTTGAGCTTTACAATTTTCCCCATAATAAATGCACCCCACTGACATAGATGCAGTACACGCACTTGACCCAAAGTGGGTGAAATCAGGCAGGAATTGTGCTTCCCTCACAGCCTCTCAGCGCCCTCCCTGACTGACAAAAGTCACACACTTGCTCGTACAATGCTGCTGATTTGGGGGGGATCAAATGAAACACAGCACAATTATATGGTGCTATTTGCTCTGTTACCTAGAGAAATGTGGGGGTATGAGGTTGGAAGTGCTGCCATCTAACCAGGTCATCAAATGACACAAATGCATACTGCACACTTCAGTTACGTGTGAAGTCATGTTGTGTTCTTATTTCAGGATTTTGAAATGTGACATAGAAGAAACATGGAGGTCTGAGAAAGTGCACAGTCAGGAACTATGAAGACAGGGGTCAGGGACCCCAGAGCCCGGCATCCTTGCTGGACATAGAGTGGAAGTCCCAGCCGGAGGTACAGTTGAAGTCTCAAGGGGGAGGGGGTTGGATGGCCAAGTTCTCTGAAAGCCTGTCAGCAATGTTGAAGTTAAAGGCTCCAGGAAAGAGAAGACATAAGTAGTAAAAATGGTAGAGTTGCACCAAGTGTGGAGGAGTAAGTTAAAGAACACAGTAACTCTTAAGTGCTGTCACTCTGAAGGTGACAGGACTTTGGGCTTAAGAAATAAGCTCAGGCCTTCCAGACGCCGTCGCCCGGAGGCACCCTCACCCAACCACAGTCAACCCCACCATGTTTCTACATCGCCGTTGACGGCAAGCCCTTGGGCTGCATCTCCTTCGAGCTGTTTACAGACAAAGTGCCAAAGACAGCAGAAAATTTTCATGCTCTGAGCACTGAGGAGAAAGGATTCAGTTATAAAGGTTTGTGCTTTTACAGAATTATTCCAGGTTTTATGTGCCAGGGTGGTGACTTTACATGCCATAATGGCACAGGAGGCAAGTCCATCTATGGGGAGAAGTCAGATGAGGAAAACATCATTTCGAAGCAATCGGGTCCTGGCATCTTGCCCATGGCTAATGCTGGACCCAACACAAATGGCTCCCAGTTTTTCATCTGCACTGCCGAGACTGAATGGTTGGATGGCAAGCACATGGTCTTCAGCAAGGTGAAAGAGGGCATGAATGTTGTGGAGGTCATGGAACGCTTTGGGTCCAGGAAAGGCAAGACGAGCAAGAACATCACCATTGCTCGTCTGGTGGACCACTCTGATAAATTTGACTTGTTTTCTTGTAACCACCAGACTATTCCTTCTGTAGCTTGGGAGAGCACCCCTTACGCCCATCTGCTCGGAACACCCCATAATCTTTGTTATCTTACTGTAGTTTGTTGCAGTCCATGTTTTCTTTGCCCACCTCCAAGTCTAGCTGGGTTGCAGAGTTAAGTTTATGAAATGAAAGCTAAACAACAACAACAAAAATAACCTTAGCAGAGGAAGTTGCTACTCAGCTAGGTCTGAAGCTGGCAGAGTTTTGTCTGGTGTGATGCCACAGGGAGAGGGACACCTGTCTCGCTGGTGCAGCAGTGAATGCCCATGACTGGCCACGGGTGTTTCTATCAGAGAATTTGATGATGGAATAAGGGAAAAGAAATAAGAAAAGCACCCACAAAAGCTGGGGTGAGAATGTGGGTCAAGCCTGAGAGTGGAAATTTTGCAGAAGACCGTATTTGGGAATGCCTCTCTCTGCTGCAGATTTGTAAGAGTTTGGGAAATACTCTCCAGGATTGCCCCTTTTCTTCTCTGCTCAGTGGGGGAAATAAGTCTCGCTGGGCACATGCAGGATAAAGTGGGGGTGGGTAGGAAGGAACAAAATGTCTAATGGTGATGGAAAGAGAACTCACACTGGCGGTCCCAGTGTGTACAACACACAGACGATGCGCTGTAGAGTTGTACACCTGGGACCTATGTAACTCTTGGTAACCAATGTCACCCCAATAAGTCTAACAATAAAAATTGTTCTGATGTTGAGTGGCTGGGTCAGAAGTAAAACTCCTGAGGCTCTCACTGTTTGGGGAGGGATTAATCTAAAAATTAAGCCATTCATCACCACCCAACTGGAAATGTGGGGACTCCAGTTCAGGGGCCTGGGAACTGATGTTTGTATAAAAAGTACAATAAATAATGTATTGAATTCATATGTGCTAAATATTATCATTTTTAAAAACCAACATAATCAATGAATTAACTGACCCTTCCCCACCTCCAATTCACATCATTTAAAGTAACTTCTTACCCTGGAGGGGTCCTGGTGGTGGGTTAATGGCTTGATAGTGATGCAGACATGAATTTTAAGTCACTTTGGTCCTCCTTAAAGGACACGTTTGGGGGTGGGGAGAGGTGAGGGGAAGGGTGAAGGAATTTGGCTTCACGTGAGAGAACAATAAAGCTTTTTACCACCCTGATTATTTTGGCATTTGCAGAGGGTGAGCCCCTTACTCACCTCCAGTGGGCTCCACTTGCAAACGTATCAACACAATAGTTAGCAAGTGAGGTTAACAATCAAATCTGAACATAAACACATAAAAGATTATGAGAATATTGTGAACCCAAAACCCATGCAACTGGCAAAAATTATAGGCAGAAAAATTTTATAATCTTATACAAGTAAGAGGGGAAAAGTACATGTGTATGTATTACCAATTTTATTCAAGTGGGGATAGGACAAAGAATAAATGAACAAACAATGACATTATAATAGAGGCTGTGATGGTCTGTTTTGTGTGTCAGCTTGTCTAGGCTCCAGTCCCTAGTCATTCAAACACTTGTCTAGGTGTGGCTGGAAAGCATATTGTAGATGTGATTTAAGTTCATAATCAGGTGACTGTAAGGAAGGGAGATTATCCTAACCCACTTGGGTGGGCCTGATCCAATCAGTTGAAATTTTGTACCTGCAGAACTGAGATTTCCCTGAAGGAGAAACTCCCCTGGTGGGCAGCAGCTCCAGGCATGCCTGTGGACTTCCAGCCTGCCCTTCTTGGTACCTGCCCTGAGGACATTGTCCTTGCTCATCCAGCCCCCACAATCACATAAGCCGATCCATACCAGCCATACCAGTTTTTACTCTGGTGGAGCCCTGACTGATGTGGAGGCCAGAGGTTTATGTTTAAAAATTATGAGGTCCTGAGTTATCCTAAAAACTTTCTACCAAATCTGCACAAAATATTTAACTCCTATGTTTTAAAACTACTCTAAAATATTGGAGAAGCTAGAAGGTTATATGTAACATTGTGAGCATAGCATTACATTGGTTCCAAACAAATAAAAAGATTAAAAAATAGATTAATTTCATTTGTTTAAAAGACATAATAACTCTAAACAGATTGAAATGAAACCCAGGAATGGAATTTAGTAAAAACATGTTATATTTATCCTAGCAATGGAGGCTTGATTCAAAAACATACTATTGATATAATTCACTAGTGGGAAAAATAATTTTTTTCAATGGGTGCTGAAAAATTATTAATACATAGTTTTAATTCCTGATATCTTAGTTATTTAGAAATAAGTAGAAATGAAAATTGGCTACTAGAAAATTTTAATTATATATGTGGCTTGTATTATATTTCTATTACATAGTGCTGCTCCAGACTCTAGAAGATATTCTGCTTCTAGAGGATATAAAGAACTTCTCCAAATCAATAAGAAAAATATAAGGAATTCAACTGGCCAACAAACAAGCAGGAACTCACCTCCATGGTAAGGAGGGAGTGGCAAACTCTAGGCCACTGGAGCCCTGTGGGGATGTGGGAAGGACAGCTCTTCCAAGAGGAGCCACTGGGCCTTGGGAGGAGATGGCTGGCAGTGGGTTCAGATGCAGGGAGGACTCAGTGGCCTGAGCCACCAACCACTGGACATTCAGCTGATTGTTACTTCCCTGAGGCTCGGGCTGATGCACATGGCACCCTGCGCACCGACTACAGGCTCTGAGCTGTGCCTGCAGGGTGGGGCTCAAAGGTCAGCGGCCTGCTGCCCTTCTGGCTCCAGGTGCTGCCTGGCTGGTGAGTGTGGGTGGCTCCCAGCAGACCTCCTCCTTCAGCTTCCGGCAGCTGGGTCAGGAGCCTGTGACTCCAGGGCACACACAGAGATGTACCACACAGAAGCCCTTTCAAGGTGGGGCTGGCTGCCTGGCTGTGGGGAGACTGGGCAGCAGACAAAGCAGTATGCCACCTCAGGGTGTGTGCCTCAGGGAGCTGCCTCACCTGAGGTCACACGTTTCTTGGGGTTGCTCTCACCTGGCGACTGAGCTGTAGCTGTCATGGCACAGTGGGACACTGATGGGCAGTCAGTCCTGCTCTCCAGGCCCTTGCTCAGGGGCAGCTGCGGGTTTGCTGGTCTGTATTACTGACCTCTCCTTCTGCACAATCCCTTCTTCCTCTGACAAGTGGTGATCCCAACAAACACATACCTCTTCTGTCCCCAACGATCTCAGCATCTGCTTCGGGAGAGCCCGCCTGAAACAAGCTCCATGAAGGATACCATGGAGGGAGACGTGTCCCCATGGGTTCCAGTTTGTCCTCATGCGTCTCCACTTTATGCTCCCCCTCTCTTCCCCCCACGGCCCTGCTGAGCTCCAGGCCCAGGCCCAGGCCCAGGCCCAGCCTCATCACCCCACAGCGGCATATGGTCTAACTCCTTTAGTGATCGCCCATTTAATACTTACAGTGAGTCTGCTCCCTCATCAAGTCTTGATACAGTGTCATTAGTAAAAGAAAAACCAAGCTTCCTAAAGGACACGAAATAACATGAAATTGGACATTGGAAAGGCCCTGCCTGAAACGTGTGAATTTAATTTTCCTGGAAACACATGCTTCAATGTTTCTATGTTCTATGGTGACCCCGTAAATTTCCTCTGAATGTTCCTGGATTTGAACCTGTGTGCTTGCTGCCTGTTCACATGTTAAATGAGGCTTGAGTCTGAAGGAGTGAAATTCAAGGGTGATTTGTGCTGGCCTGGGCTTTAGTGAGGAAAGTGCCCCGGGGTGGGACGGCGGGTGTGTGCTTTGCCCCCAGGGAAGCGGGGCAGGGCCCTCCAGCAGGAAGTGTGGAAAACACGAGAACAGGAGACACGCCTCCCGCACTCAGAGGGTGGAAGCTGCCCACATGACCTCTGACCCCGTGGGTCCCCAGGGCCCTCCCTGCCCCCTGAGGTCTGGGTAAGTCATCGGGAACTCCACCTCCTGCGCCCTGGCTGACGGCTCCTGGCCCGTGGGCTGTGAGCTGGAGCAGCGTCTGCTGATCTTCTCGGTGTGATGGCCATTGTCTCATGCCACCTTCTAAACCTCAAATCCTATGCAGTTTTCTCTGGAAACCAACCCTGAACCAAGCCATAAAGAAAGAACTCTGGGAAAGGTCATCTCGGTAAGCAGAGTGTAAATCACCCAGACATCAAATCTGATGGTGACACGCCACGGGTCTCCTCACTGCTTACCCTGGCAGTGTCCCCCCAGCACACTGCCAGTGCTGGTGCCCAGGTGCCCTGGGGGCTTAGACTCCAGACTCTGCACCTGCCCTCCCTATGCACAGTCGTGGGAAATAGAGTGTCACTAGCAATGACAGCAGCCACCTCAACAAAGACTGTTATGTGTTGTGCTAAATTAATTACTCTACATTAATGAATATTCTAGTTATGTATGTTAACAGAAACAATTTATGGACTCCATGATTCAATCCCCCCAAATTGAAATAACAATCTAAAAAAAACAAATGTCAAAATTACACGATCCAGCAAATGTTTTATTCAAAGCTCATTTGTTACCAAAGAATAAACCATAACAATAGGCAGATCGATGAGTTTAACATAAGGAAACATTTTTAAATAGATTAAATCTTTATACACTAATTTGGAACTACCTACAAAATATTTTAAGCAAAAGAACAAAATGCAGAACAGTGAGTATTTTGCTACTAATTTAAAAGAGGGGAAAGAATATAAATGTGTTATCTGTATTTATGTTTCATATTTGTATTTATGTACACTCTACACCTGTACATGTGCATATATTAGATACATGTGCTCACGTAATCCTATGCTATTTCTGGACAGACACGGCTGACTCTGGTTCACTGGCTGCCTCTGAGGAGGGGAAGAGTGTGGCCGTGGGACAGGGATGAGGGACATGTTTCACTACATAATACTTTCTGCTGTTTAGCTTTGATCCATGTGCAATTATTACCTATTGAAAAATAAATTTAAAATTGTAAAATAAGCAGCAATAAACCATTTAAAAACATACATTACGTTCATCACCATCCAGGGCACACTGGGAAATGGCCACGTGGTGCTGGTGGCTTACACTGTCATATAATTAAAAAATAACAATGGGGAGTTCTCTGATGGTGTAGTGGCTTAAGGCTTCAGCACTGGCGCTGTCAGTGCTGCGGCCTGGGTTCGATTCCCAGCCAGGGAGCTACCCACATACCAAAAAGCAAAAAAAAAAAACAAAAACAAAAAAAAACAATGTATGAGTTCCTTTCGACCTCAGATACACATTTCAGCTTCCTGAAGTGAAGCCCCACGGAGGCCCTCAGGTCTAACAGTCATGCAGGACACATTTAGCAGCAAAGAGCGAGGTGATAAAGCTGTCCCCAGCTGTCAGAGCCAGGTCCTGGGCTGTCTGGCCTCTTGCATTCTTCTTCTGGGTGCTTGCGTTGCATCTGCGAAGGGAATGAGGGTGAACACAAGGACCCAGGCACTGGGACCTGAGGGCGTGCTGCTTCCCCAACTCGGAGGCCAGTTTGGGAGCCGCCTGGTCTCACCTTCTCAAACCTGTCCCCAAGAGGCACCATGACCTCCACTCTCAAAGGTGAGTCTACTCTAAGAACTTTCCAAGGGCTCTGTGATTTCGAATGTTCAATTGCTAATCCTGGCCATTGGTTCCCCTTGCACCAAAGTCCGACAACCAAGTGTGTTAAAGGGAGCAACGTTTTCATTGTGTGTTGAAAAGCCCTTAGTGCCGGGAGCCATGGTGGGATGGTGGCCCCCATTGACAGGGCCCTCGGCCTCATCCCAGGTCAGCAAGGGGATCAGTGTGGCCCCCGGGAGTCTCCCCTAGAGACCAGGGAACATACCGCAGCAAAGCACTGACGCACTCCCTTCCTGCTGGGCCCAGCAGAGCCGCTTCATGAAGAGCTGTATTTTGGAGCCTGTTTGAGGAAAATACAAGTCACCCTGGCTACATCCTTAGATAGCATCATAGAGCGACTGGAGAGAGAGCATATGAACAAAGGGGCCTTGGTTGCACCCACTGACCTACTTAACTAACCTGGGATAATCTCTCGAGTTTCTCCCCTTTGCTTCTTCCCTGTACTGTGATGGTGGGTGAGCTTGGATATTAGAAAGTGAAAAGTCTATAAACACATTCATTCTTTAAAGTAAGGAAGCCCACAAGGATCTGGTTTGTAATTGTTTTAACAAATGCTAATAAATACTGTTTTAGTAAATTTCCTGCCAGAGTTTACAGAACATATCAGACATAGCCTTACCCTTGCCTCGGACCTCTTATGCATGTGTATCTGATAATAACCTTTCAGGGCCGAGGCTCCTGTTCTTGTGTAGGAAAAATGACCTTGGTTTCATGAGTTTAACTTGCATGGTGTGAAAGTAAACACCAACCAGGACCCAGAGGGCAAGCCTGAGAAGTCATACAGAGCGAATTTTATTGCATGGGAGACTGTCTCTCCACCTTGCCTGGTTTGGCCCAGACAGGCAGCAGCGGATGGCTGAGTGGAGGACAGGGTGGTACTTGCATTCTGGAACTCAGGAGAGGCTCCGGTCAGAGGGGGCAGGAGTGGGGACGCGGGAGTGGTGAGAGAGTGGAAATAGGATGAGCAATTGCAGTTCTGCACTCTGCCAGCCCCTGCTCTTCCCCTTGACACCACTCCCCCCTCCCCTGCACCTGCAGATGTACCTGCAGCCATTCATTTATCCCAATGCACAACCAGTATGGCGGCCTCTTCTGGAGAAGACAAACGAAGCCTCTGGTGGGAAGCAGGCCAGCAACGGCTATGCTCAGAGGGAAGCCTTCCACCTGGCCCAGCCTGAGAGCAGCTTCATATACTCACAAAACTCCCCAATAGCAAGCTCCACTCATGTACACAGAACTGCCACTCATCTAGCCCCATTCCCCATCCTCAAACATGGATGGACAACAAAGGATCACAGGCATCTGAGAAAACTCTGCAGCATCAGAGAGAGAAAAACTGAGACGCAAACGTGAGAAACTTAAAACAAGATGAAAACCAGTCAGTCTCCTCAGAATGACTATCAGATAAACACATGAAGAAGAAACAATAAGAAAAGTAGGCCTAAAGTTAAAATGATTGTTGAAATAAAAAGTATTTAATAGAAGGGTTAAGAAAATCTCTTAGAGAGAAAAAGGGGGAGGAAAAATATGGGGGAAAAAAGAAGACAAGACACAGGGGCATCAGCTTTGGTAGAGGATGTGTGCTTCTCAGCTGTCCCCTTTCTGTGGAATATGAGCTGGTTCTGATGGAAATGACACACACAGGAAAGAGGAGCACTAGGGAGGGCCTTTCTGCTACCTGCCGAGCTGCATTCGGGAAGCCATCTCCTGTAGAGGCCTCCGAGGCTGCTGCTCTCCACCAGCCAAACGTGCTGGGTGTGAGAGAGAGCATTTCAGTCCTGGGATGCCAAGGGACAAGTCACCGAGCCTCTTTTACAGGGAAGCCAGACCTTTGTGCGGCTTACACCTGGAGAGCAGCAGCGTGCATGGAGCCTTGAGGTCGTGAGCCTGGACCTGTCAAGGTCCAGCTGTGGGCAGAGGGCAGGTTGACTGAGGCCTAAGTACTTCAGACTAACACATATAAACCAGACTTCAGTTCTCAGTGGAAAAATCTGCTTTCTTCTATTGGCATAACAGAAGTAGAAGAAGACCTGAAACGGAGGAAGCGATCTCTGTGCTCTGCTTAGGGGGAGGCCCCTCCCTTCTTGCTTCCTGCCCCCACCTCCACACAAACTACGTTCTGCTAACAGGACCCATGATGATGCAGCGAGGGTGACAAAGGGCCATTACACACCGTTCGGAGACATGGTGTTAGACCCCCGTGTTGGACTTGGTAGACATGCAATGAGATCGTGTGTGGATAAATGTCGGTCTATAGGATGGTGATGAAGCAAAAATGGAAACTGAGGAACCTGAAGAAAAATAATTAGTCAGTTCCACGTCCAGCATCATGTCACCCACTCAGCTGTGCTCTTCACAAAGCTAGGATTCATCATACTTAGGCATCAGATCAAAACGTGCTCAAGAGATTTTTGTATCAACTACAAATATACTTAAATTCTAGGAGAAAAACTTGTCTGAATTATACAAATATGAAGTAGACCTTAACCAAATGTTACCAAAGAAAGTAACATTATTTTTACTAATAATGATAATACAAGTGTGGGATAGATAAATTGACAAAGTATGATGAGTGTGAACCCTAAAAAAACTTGAGAAAGTAAATTCTAACCGTCAAATATTTATACCAACATGCCAAACATCTTGCAAAAAAACTAAAACTAAAACATGGGTTGTGACTACTGATAATAGCTGTCTTATTAGGCAGAAACTTATAAAAATGCACATCGAAAAATTAAGAGGGATAGATTAAAAAAAAACTAGAGGCAATTTTGAAAGAGAGAAAAACAAAAGAAAAGCTATTTAACTTGTGCTGGCATGACATACTCAGCAATATGATTCGCTGACCCGGGCTTCCACCCTGCCTTAGCAATAGTGCAGAAGGCAGTGGTGTTAGACACCTGTGATACCCCTCGAGACTTCTCGTTCAACAACTTGGTCAGCAAGATATGAACAGTTAACCATGGCACCCATGAAGGAACTGAACTCAAGGAACTTTCTACCCCAAGTTTCCTACTATTTGCAAGAGAACAACAGAATCACAAGGCTGGGAGAGGACAAGAAGCAGGACCACGAGACTAAGACAGTACGTACGTAACAAAAACATCACACATGACTTTGTATCTCTCCAGCCTGCTTCACAGCTGGAAATTACACGGTGAATCCAGGTGGACCAGTCTCCTCCTCAGTGGAGTTAACACCCAGAGACACTGTATATTGCTTTCTTTCTGTATTAACTTCATGGGGATACTTCCGTGGAGCTCTCTTCTCTTATGAGCCTTAATAGTTCAGATCACGATGAAAACATTGCTTAACATCCCAAGAACTAAGGATCTGCCAGCCCCAAGATAGTATAAATTCATGAGTTAACAAAATGTATCATCATTTCTAAAAGCTACTAAAATTTAGGCAATCCAACAGTCCATTTTTAAAATTTTATCTAGATGTAGAAAATAGAAACAGTTGGGTCTCTTACTAATGCCACAGTGGGTTCAGTGCGTCTTAAGTGGGCCAGATCGAACAGGGCTTGCATGGTGCCTGATTCTGGGGAGCAGGGCCCGGGAGCTTTCGGCTGCTGTGACACGGCCCCAGAACTCTCCTTTCACGGTGTTCACTTACGGTCCCCAGTGCTGGTCGGCGTCTGCTCCTCTCTGCATGAGAATGGGGATCGCTTCATGGTGCTTATTGATCACAGCCACGGTGATAACGGGTCGGTCTTCATTATCAACGCAGTTAGGATCTGCTCCCTGCAGTGTATACAGAAAGGACAAACCTGCCATAAAAGCCTTCACTCAGCTGCATCCAAGTGCCATCCTATTCAGCAACACACATCCTTGATGGAACAAAACCATTTTCAATCCAAAGGGAGTCAGGAACCCTGAGACCCACCATACCTGTATAATGGACAAAGCTGCCGTATCACTTGGGCGATAACATTTGTTACCTCCCTAGAAGGGGTGTGCCCCCAGGCGGCCTTGCTTCCTGGGAAACGTGAAGGTAACATGGAGTCCAAGACCAGGGATTCTGCCCACCTTCACACACGTTATTGGGGCTCACGGTAACGAGTCATGTAAAATTTTGAATTAGCCACTTAATTCATTCCCAGGCATTTTAAAATTAAATTATGCTGTGATTATCACAATATTGAACAAAACTTCCCTCTGAAAGAGACAGAGGTGAAACAGGCCGAAACCCTTAGAAACCCAGTCTCTGGTGGCACTTACTTCATCCAGCAGCTGTTCAATCACAGAGACTCTCCCTTCCCCCTGGGGTCCGACTTCCTTCAGCAGGAGTCTGTTTTCGGGCTGCAGGATTATAGAGTGTGGTCAGCTCCGCCACCGCAAACTGTGTTTACTGTTGCCTCTCCAAGGTTAAGTTCTGAGCCCCACGCACAGGTGAGCATGGGAGTGATTGTGTGTGTGTGTGTGTGTGTGTGTGTGTGTGTGTGTGACAGAGAGAGAGAGAGAGAGAGAGAGAGAGAGAGATAGGGGGGATGGGAGGACCTTAAACAGCCAGCAGCACAAAGAAACACACCTAATGTAAATCCTGCTGGTCTCTCAAACCTTGCCTTGAGGAAGGACATCACACTCAAGTTGTTTTATATTATTAAGGACAGAGATGCAATGAGAAACTACACCAAAGCCATGCTTACGATTTTGTAATAAAAGATTTGGTATAGACTACCAGCTCATAAAAAAGGGGCATTATTTGTGCAACCATAAGCATATATGGTTATGATTTTGTAATAAAAATCATAACTCAAGTCCAGGCATT